>PITA01016756.1:0-45516 GCA_004023965.1 Spilogale gracilis
CCGGGATCATGACCTGAGCCGAAGGCAGTGGCTTAACCAACTGAGCCACCCAGGCGTCCCAGTAATTCACTCTTAAAAATCAGAAAAACATTTCTAATTATACATGACTATCCTAAAATACATTATAGCTAGTGCAGTGAAGGAAAGACAACTGCATACAGCAATGCTGCTTCTACAACTACAGGCTGCCTGTGATTCTGAGCACCGAAAAATTCAGCAAGAAACGAAATGAAAACATAGGTCATGGAAAGCCAAGCCCTGTCTGTAACACTTTCTTTAAAAAGTGATGACTAGGGAAAAACTACTCCAAACACTCATAACTTGATGATTTAATCACCTTACAAGAGTGGAAGGTAAATATTCTTGTTTCCTATAACACTGTATTTCAGCCAGAAACAACCTTAGCTAATACATTATCACAATGTGACAATCCCTGCCCCACCTATGTAACACGCATATTCATTTAATCCACAGGAATATCCTCTGAAGCACATGCTACTTTATCACCTCCATTTTAGGGCTGGACAAACAGAGGCTTTTGCACGTGCCTTGCTCAAAGTTACACAGCTGGTAAGTGGCACAGCCCCTGTTCTTAATGACTGTCTTCAATTAAACTCTCCTTTCTAAATGATGTCACTATTTCCTCCCCATGCTGGTTTCAGCCATCTACAAAGGAAGCCTATAACCTCTAAAACAAAGTCTCCTGAAATGCCAACCCAAACATAAATTTTAAGATGCCAATCTTTTGGCCCATGTTTCATCCTTTTCTTTCCTAACCTCTATTGGAAAAACATGGTTGGGCGGAAAGAGGATCATTCTCAAAGCTTAAATTCCAAGTTTCTTAAATTTGGCAACAATCCTGTGCTTTGGGACTTTAAAATTATAAGCACGGTTCCCAGAGGGAAACATTTCCTTTATTAGCAATTGGCTTTGAAAATTCCATTCTAGGATGCTAAATATAACAAAATACCTTCTGACTTCTAATAAACACATTCTCCAGATTATTCTGAAACTAATGGTTGCCTGCTTATTTACAAAACAATTTGCCACAACCACTAAACAAATGAAACATTTTAAAGACTCTTTCAAATTTGTTCCAGCTCTTTAATGAACTGACCTGATACTATTTTCTAAATTCTTCTACCATGAAATAAGAAAGTTCTCATTTCACAATTTATTTCTTTAAAGAAATAGCCTTGTTTTATTCTAATTTTCTTAAGTTTTAACGCAAGAATATCAGTCAGCAAAGCCAGAATCATGGAAATAGGTTTTTCAGCTATAAAATAGAGTATTTTTAAAGGCTCTATACATTCATCAAAGGTACATAAAGCATTTCACAGTTCATAAAATGTATCCTTATTATTAAAACTACCATACGTGGTGGTTCAGAAATACTGAGTGACAGGACAGGGGAGGAGCTGAGCGCCTTGTTTTGGGCTAATGGACTACATCAATCAAGTTTTTAACTGAATGCACAGCTGCTGTGTTTTAGGGAACAGGCACTTAGTGGAACTCACAACCACCAGCATGCTGTCATTGTATAAGTGGCTCAAGTGCAGTTATAAAAATTTAAGATGCCTTTAGCTGGACAGCTCCTCATGTTCTCCCTACCTGAAACACAGAATGAGAAAATAATTAAGACTCAACTGGCACTTTTTCTCTGGGAGATGGATCCAAGGAGGAGTGGGGAGGGTAAAAACTTTCCCCTCACACTCCCATGGGGGTGTGTGTGTGTTTGTTTTCACCACTATGTCTAACTATTACAAATGGCTTTTCAAAAAATATAGCCCAGTGGCTATTGTGCCTTCTTTTGTCTCCCTCTCTCCACACCTTTTAGGCCACAAAGTCCCATTAACATTAAATCTTAAACAGGGCTACCCAACCTCTAAACATCTAAATATTCATCAACTAGTACACGCAGGATAGGGCAGAGTTCTTTCAGGCCCAACCAGGATATTTACTGGAAAGATAAGAGATTTCAAAGGACCGTTTCTCTGAAAGTGACTCCTAAACTTGGGCTGAAAACCTACATTGTCTCCAAAATTTATTCTAAAAATTAATATGAAGAGTTCTCCTTGAATGACCTACTGGCAATAGCAATACCAAACATTACCTTTCACCCAAAACATGCGTCCTAGAATAACTGCTTTGTTGACAACCTGTCCCCAAATTTTGTGCTTTCTTCCTTCCTGGTCTTTCCCTAACATCCCTTTCCTCCAGTTATCAAAACCTGCAAGCTACATACATAAGTGTGTGCCCTAGGCCTGGTGTAAGACAACGGGGGTTGGTAGCAAGACCTGCTCCTCAGCTCCAGCCCCATGTTAGTCTGGTGGGACTATGACGGCAGATCCTCCAATTATCCGCAGAGGTCTGAAATTCATACTGTTAAGGAGAAACCTGGTTTTTTAAAATAGCATGTGAACCAAAGAAAACATGTGCAGGAACCCACTGGCAACCCCCAAGTTAACCGGTGTGTTCTACTCTGGCCCAGGCTCCCTCGGTCCACTCTACACATCACTGCCAGGTCCATTTACTAAATACACTGTTCCTGAAGCTCGAAATATTAGCGCCAAGTCCCAACCCTTACCCTGCCATTAACGTCACAGAACCAACCACTCTCCACCTTCCTCAACTCCCCTACATCAATCTTTCACTTCGATGGAAGGTGTCTACTCCCCTCATCCTTCACCCTCCAACCAGCTGCGTCCCCGCCAAGATGGCCTCTTTTTTACCCTCCTGCCCTACCCCATCAATGCCCACACTCCAAGCAGGAAATCTGCACTGGAAGTATACCTTCCTACACTTGCGGACGACGTGAGTCAAGAGACCTCTCTGCTTAATTTAAAGCCAATAGATTTCACTTTCAGGGAAGAATTTAAATCTCTTAAGAGGCAAATCCCATGGCCTTGTCTTGATAGCCGCCTCCTCGCCCAAATAACATTTTAAATAGGAGCAGAGAGCCTTAGACGAGCCTCCGGCCAAAAAAGGCTCTGTGGGGTCCCGATGCCCCCACACTAGGAAAGCCCCGGGGAGGTGGGAGACTGGAAGGGGATCCCAACCAGCCCAGAGAGGTAGGTGGCCCCGCGCAACCTCCCGCGCGCTCCTTCCTGCGCCCCGGAGATGCACCCTCAACCAGACCCCAGACCTGGGGTTCCGACCTACTGCCCCCTCCCGCGCGCTCCGCCAAGGCCCCCACCGAAAAACCCTCGGCACTGCCCAGGGTCGCCATCGGCCACGACAAAGGGTCAGAGAGCAAGACCACCCCTCTGCGCGCGGCCCCCGAGGACCTCCGGGGGGCGCCGCTGCCCGGCCGCGCCAACCGCGACGCCGCCGCTACCTTGTCCTCGGGCGGCGCGTCCGGCTCGCGGGCCGCCCTCTGCCTCAGCTCGGTCATGCTTGGAGACCCCGGCGCGACGTCGCGGCAGGCTAGCAGCGCAGCCGCCGGAGCGAGGAGCTCACCGCGGGCGCGCGCGGACTCCGCTCGGCCGGCCCCGCCCCGCCTGAGCGGCTCTCAGGACCCACCACAGCCCAGCCTCACGCCTTGGAACTCGGCCCCGCCCAGCGCCGCCGCCGCCCTTTCACCCGGGCGGAGCACGGTCAGCCTGTTCCAGCACCGGCCCGCTAGCTCCGCTAGGGAGGAGGGCCCCCAGAGCCAGCGCGCAAGCGCACCGTCGCCATCACGGCTGCAGAGATCCACCAATGGCGCGAATGCATCAGGGAGGCGGAGCTCTAGGGGCGGAGCGGAGCGGAAGGAAGAAGCGTGTATTGGACTAGCGGCATGAGGAGGCGGGAAAAGGCCTGTGTTTCCTAATGAGACTAGCCAATGGGAGCTCCGGCCCGACAGCGGAAGGCTGGCGCAGGCACCCTTGGATCCCAGAGTAGCCGGGGGCGAGTAGCGGTTTCGTCCAAGCTCTAACCTGGCAGTGGTGGTTGTTTTAGGCTTCGGGTCCTCCGTAGCCAGGGCTATTCCCTCACCCTCACACTTGTTAGGCCCTGAAATGGAAACGCCTGAGGAAACCACATTATAAGGAACTGAAACCCAAACTTTAGTCGGCTTTGCTTTGCCAAGCTGACTCTAGTACTTACTGTTAATTATGCCAGGCATTGAACTAAGTAATCGCTTTATCTCATTTAAGATGCCGGGAAGTAGATAGAATTTTTATTTTACAGATACGATCTTCCACGGTTTTTCAATTTTATGTCTTCTGGACTGTTGAAAGAGCTTTTCTTGGCCAGGAATACTGTCAGTTTCGTTGACAGTGGATCCCCTGTGTACCTGACATATTCTTCGTACTCGAATGGATTTATTTTTTTTTAAATATTTTATTTATTTGACAGAGAGAAACACAGCCAGAGAGGAAACACAAGCAGGGGGACTGAGAGAGGGAGAAGCAGGCTTCCCGCCGAGCAGGGAGCCCGATGTGGGACTCGATCCCGGGCCTCCGGGATCATGACCTGAGCTGAAGGCAGTCGCTCAACCAACTGAGCCACCCAGGCGCCCCTCGAATGGATTTAAAAGTTCTCCTAAAGGAGGGGCACCTGCGTGGCTGAGTCGGTTAAGCGTTTGCTTTCAGAGCAGGTCAGGATCCCAGGGTCCTAGGATTGAGCCCCAGTTGGGCTCCCTGCTCAGTGGGGAGTCTGCTTCTCCCTCTCCCTCTGCCCCTCCCTCCACTCGTGTTCTCACTCCCTTGCTCATTCTCTCTCAAATAAATAAAATAATTAAAAAACATTACCCTAAAGGAAATTATTTAACCAATGTCTCATAACTACAAAGTATCCACTAGAAATTAGAACAGGGATCATTGCACATACTACCTACATTTCTAAATTCAGTGTTAATACCTATATTGTTCAAACATTGCCTTCCACGGTCCCTATTCTCTGCTTTGCGAGTGACGTAAAACAAGTATGAAATGGGATCCCTTCCCATAAGCATACTGTAATTTAACAAGGAGAGAAACGCGCATGTAGGAGTTGCAATTTTGCGATTTCGTATTAGCAATTTTGACCTTAGCTGTGGGTTCTGGGTACCGTAGTGAAAATTCTGAGAAAGGCATTGTTTTCTTGATTTATATAAGTATATTCCCAGATTTCTGTAACAGTGCTTCACAGTGATGGTAAACTAAGTTTGGAGGAATACTGACCTCCTGGTGTGCTTTGTTTCCTACCAACAACATTGCACAAATACTTGGTGGATTTTTGGTGTGGGGGAGAAACAAACCACTGCTTTTAGGCTATAATTTATTTATAGAAAGCTTTGCTTTTGTATTTTATTTTGTCTTTTGTTTTGACATTACTTATAAAAGTAAATAGCAGGGGCTCCTGGATAGCTCAGAGGGTTGGGCCTCTGCCTTTCTGCTTGGGTCAAGATCTCAGGGTCCTGGGATAGTGTCCCATATCCGGCTTTCTGCTCGGTGGGGGCTTCCCCTCTATTTCTCTACCTGCCTCTCCGCCTATTTGTGATCTCTCTCCGTCAAATAAATAAAATATTTTTTTTTTAAAGTAAATAGCGGGGCTCCTGGGTGGCTCAGTTGGTTGAGCAACTGCCTTCGGCTCAGGTCATGATCCCGGAGATGCTGAATCGAGTCCCACATTGGGTTCCCTGCTCGACGGGAAGCCTGCTTCTCCCTCTCTCACTCCCCCTGCTTGTGTTCTCTCTCTGGCTGTGTTTCTCTCTGTCAAATAAATAAAATCTTTAAAAAAAAAAAAGTAAATAGCATAGTAGCAATAATCTTAAAGTTCTTTTAATCTCTTGAGGACAGTGACCACCATTTTGACCAATGTCAGTGGTTACTTCTTTATCTAAAGATCAGACACCTCTTGAGGCGCCTGGGTGGCTCAGTTGGTTAAGCGACTGCCTTCGGCTCAGGTCATGATCCTGGAGATCTGGGATGGAGTCCCACATCAGGCTTCCTGCTCGGAGGGAAGCCTGCTTCTCCCTCTCTCAGTCCCTCTGCTTGTGTTCCCTCTCTCGCTGTGTTTCTATCAAATAAATAAATAAAATCTTTAAAAAAATAAATAAAGATCAGACACCTCTTGAGTAAATTAAGCAAGGTTTATTATCTCAAAGACATAGGAAGGATGTCAACACAGAGAAAGCCACAAGGTCATCCTCTGAGACAGAGATAGAGATATATCCACATCCTCACTCTTAGGATATGTAATTGTGAAAGGTCACAACTGAGTAAGTGTCACATCAGTACTTCCAAATCAACTGCTGCCTTTCAAACCCAGCATAACATAAAGGAGGCTATAGAGCAGTGCATATAAATCAAAGTTCTAGAATGCACAGTATGATTACTAGGGTAGATAAGCCTCTACAGTTTGGTCTGAACAAACTTCTCAGCCATTGCTCTCAGCCTTCTCCAGCTGAGAGCTTAAACCAAGTACATTTCTGAAGTCAGTGCTGTGGAGAATAGGGAGCAGGTATTCAGACCTGGGAAAGTCATACTAATAGGCCTTTAGGCAAGCTTTAGGATTTCCCTATATATAAACCAGAGAAAGAAATTAAAAGTCAAAATCTCACCCTATCTCCAGCCTGAAGAAAAATTTTTTAAAGATTTTATTTATTGGCCACCTGGGTGGCTCAGTTGGTTAAGCGACTGCTTTCGGCTCAGGTCATGATCCTGGAGACCCAGGATTGAGCCCCACATCGGGCTCCCTGCTCGGTGGGAAGCCTGCTTCTCCCGCTCTCACTCCCCCTGCTTGTGTTCCCTCTCTGGCTGTGTTTCCCTCTGTCAAATAAATAAGTAAAATCTTTTTTTTTTAAGATTTTATTTATTTATCTGACAGAGAGAGAGATCACAAATAGGCAGAGAAGCAGGCAGAGAGAGAGAGAGAGGAGGAAACAGGCTTCCTGCTGAGCAGAGAGCCCGACGCGGGCCTCAATCCCAGGACCCTGAGATCATGACCTGAGCCTAAGGCAGAAGCTTTAACCCACTGAGCCACCCAGGCGCCCTGAAGAAAAATTTTGATCCTTTACTTTTTTTTTTTTTTTTAAGATTTTGCTTACTTAGAAAGGAGAAAAAAAAAAAGCAACAGAAAAGCAGGGGAAGCAGCATAGAGAGAAGCAGGCTTCCCCATTGAGGAGGGAGCCTGAATCTGGGACTTGATCCCAGGACACCAGAATTCCAGGATCATGACCTGAGCTGAAGGAAGACAACTGACTAAGCCACCCAGCTGCCCCAAATCCTTTATATTACCTTAAACCTCCTCCCCTATCCCTGATTTTTCTTTTCTATTCTTCATATTAGTTCTTTCTTCTAAGGTCATTCCTTTCCATCTTGGAGCATGTCTTGTTTACAGTAACTTCTTTTCATTGCATTCCTTTTTTTTTTTTTAAGATTTTATTTATTTGACAGAGAGAAACATAGCCAGAGAGGGAACACAGGCAAGGGGAGCGAGAGAGGGAGAAGCAGGCTTCCCGCCAAGCAGGGAGCCCGATGTGGGACTCGATCCTGGGTCTCCGGGATCATGACCTGAGCCAAAGGCAGTCGCCCAACCAACTGAGCCACCCTTGATTAATTTCCATTATTTTTATAATTTTTTTTTATTTGAGAGAGAGCATGAGCAGAGGGAAGGGGCAGAGGGAGAGGGAGAAGCAGACTCTCTGCTGCACAGGGAGCCTGACTTGGGGCTCTATCCCAGGACCCTGGGATCATGACCTGAGCCAAAGGCAGATGCTTAGCTGACTGAGCCACCCAGGCGCCCCTTCCCCAAGTGTTTCTAAGGGGCAGATAGACTTGAGAATCACTCTAATACATATCACCTTATAAAGAAAATTGCCAGAAATCATATAAAGTAGTTTACAGTATTTTCTCCCCCAACATTCATTAACTTTTTCTTTTTAAGATTTTATTTAATCATTTGATAGAGAGACACACAGAGAAAGAGGAAACACAAGCATGGGGAGTGGGAGAGGGAAAACCAAGCTTCCCCAGAGCAGGGAGCAAGACCAGGACTCTGGGATCGTGACCAGAGCCGAAGGCAGACACCCCGCAACTGAGCCAACCACGTGCCCCTCATTAACACTTTCTGATCAGTAATACATATCTGATAAAGAATGTGGAAAATGCAGAAAACTATAACGGAAAACATTAAAATCATTAGTGGCACTATTGGCCACAGGTAATTACTGTTATTATTTACATTATTACATTTTCATTCTATTTTCCATGCACTTACACCTAGATGTAACAATTTTAGAAAATTGGAATGCTAATATTTATACCATTTCTTTTTTTAAGATTTTATTTATTTATTTGACACAGAGAGAGATCACAAATAGGCAGAAGGCAGGCAGAGAATGAGGAGGAAGCAGGCTCCCCGCGGAGCAGAGAGCCCGATGTGGCACTCGATCCCAGGACCCTGAGATCATGACCCTAGCTGAAGGCAGAGGCTTAACCCCCTCAGGCACCCAGGCTTCGCATATTTATACCATTTCTTAACCTGACTTTTCTTTTTATCATTAAATTTCCTTTAAGAATAGTATTTGAAATGCTGTTTGTTATTCCATTTTATGATTTACCATAGTTTTACCTAATGGTATTTCATTAGACCTCAAGACAACTGACTAAGCCACCCAGCTGCCCCAAATCCTTTATATTACCTTAAACCTCCTCCCCTATCCCTGATTTTTCTTTTCTATTCTTCATATTAGTTCTTTCTTCTAAGTTTTAAAACTTCAGTATGGCTAAGAGCATGGTGTTGGTTAGTACACTTTATGTTTCCATAACAGAGAATCCAATTTAAACTGATCAAGAGAAAGGGGGACTTAATACATCCAAACAAAAGCCAGAAGTAGCTAGCTTGCAGTGTCCAAGGCTCTATCTTAGTAAATGTATGAACAAAATGTAAGTGTATGAACAAAATTCCCCAAATTTCCAATTTAGAGGAATTTTTAATAATCCTATAAGATTTTTTTTTTTTAGTGTGAGTAAGTCAGGGCTTGGCATGGAGTCCAGTACAGGGCTTGAGCTCACAATGCAGAGATCAAGACCCGAGCTGAGATCAAAAGTTGGTTGCTTAACCAACTGAGCCACCCAGATGCCCTTCTCTAAGAAATATTCTTTTTTTTTTTTAAGATTTTATTTATTTATTTATTTGACAGAGAGAGAGATCACAAATAGGCAGAGAAGCAGGCAGAGAAAGAGTGGGGAAGTAGGCTCCCCTCAGAGCAGAGAGCCCGATGTAGGACTCACTCCTAGGACCCTGAGATCATGACCTGAGCTGAAAGGCAGAGGCTTAACCCTTTGAGTCACCCAGGCACCCTTCTAAGAAATATTCTTAAATGTGCTTCATCTTGGTAAGTACCTCTGATTACTTCTCTAGGAAAAAAATCCTAGAGATTGAATCTGGGTGTCAAAGAATAAATAAAATGTGAAGGCTTTCATACACATTACCAAATTACTACCAGAGAAATTATACAATTTATACTCTAATCTTCAATGCATGAAAGTGCCCACTTTCTTGATTTCTTCCTAACAATGAATATTGACATAATTTTCATTAGTTTGGGAGGTTAAAATTCTGTCACCCTTTAATTTACTTTGCTTTGTAATGTGGCTAACCATTTTGTTCATACACTTACTAAGATAGAGCCTTGGACACTGCAAGCTAGCTACTTCTGGCTTTTGTTTGGATGCATTAAGTCCCCCTTTCTCTTGATCAGTTTAAATTGGATTCTCTGTTATGGAAACATAAAGTGTACTAACCAACACCATGCTCTTAGCCATACTGAAGTTTTAAAACTTAGTCATTAAGTAGCCATTCTTAGTCTTATGGGGATTTTCCTTTTATGTTTAGAAGTCCATAGCCAAATCTAATAAATATTTATAAAAGACTTTTACACATCTTATTGGGTTTATATTTATTTAGAAAGAAAATTTTTAAGATTTTCTTTTTAAATAGGGGATCAACCCCGAGGTCAAGAGTCCCATGCTGTATTTGACTGAGACAATATTGACTTGAATTTTGAATTTATTTATTTGAATTTTAATTCTTTAATCTAGCTAGAATTTCTTTTAGTGAACAGTTATTAGGAAGAGTCTATAGCTTTATTATTTCCTAGACATTTAATCAAGTTTGATAGTTTACTTAATACATTGTTTCTCTCACTGATTACAATAGTACCTTTATAAGATGTTAAAGTGATCCACTTAAAACACAAATTAGAGGGGTGCCTGGGTGGCTCAGTGAGTTAAGCCTCTGCTCAAGTCATGATCTCAGAGTCCTGGGATTAAGCCCAGATCACACACTCTACTCAGCATGCTCAGCAAGGAGTTTGCTTCCCCCTCTGCCCACCTCTCTGCCTACTTGTGATCTTTCTCTCTCTCTCAAATAAATAAAATCTTTAAAAACACTCACACACACACACACACACACACACACACACACACAAATTAGATCATGTCAAAGACCTTCTGATAATTTCCCCTTGCACTTGCAAAGTCCTGCGAGCTCTCCCTCCGGCTTTCCTTTGCAAACTAACCTTACACCCATCTCCGCTTTTATCAATGTGTCCCAGACATATCACTCTTTGAGTTCATTTATATGTCAATTATATCTCAATAAAACCGGGGGAAAGTACCCATAAAAAACATCTTTGAATTGTAAAAGAAAGAAACTACTACCTGAACATCTTCTAAACATGCCGTCCTTTTTCAACGTACTATTCTTTCAAGCTACAATACTCTTTCTTCCACTCTCCAAACAGCTAGTTTTTCTGATAAAATTCAACTACCTTGGAAGGCTTTCTCCAACAGGTCATTGCCATTCATATGCCTGCATTTCAACCGATTATGTGCAATGTGGGTGCCATATTGGTGGAGTTTAATTGCCATTTAAAATGTCCTCAAAGGGGTGCCTGGGTGACTCAGTGGGTTAAAGCCTCTGTGTTCGGGGGCGCCTGGGTGGCTCAGTTGGTGGGGCGCCTGGGTGGCTCAGTTGGTTAAGTGACTGCCTTCAGCTCAGGTCATGATCCCGGAGACCCGGGATCAAGCCCCACATTGGGCTCCCTGCTTGGCGGGAAGCCTGCTTCTCCCTCTCTCACTCCCCTTGCTTGTGTTCCCTCTCTGGCTGTATTTCTCTCAGTGAAATAAATAAATAAAATCTTTAAAAAAAAAAAAAAGCCTCTGTGTTCGGCTCAGGTCTTGATCTCAGGGTCTTGGGATGGAGGCCCACATTGGGCTCTCTACTCAGCAGGGACTCTGTTTTTCCCCCTCCCTCTCTGCCTATTTGTGATCTCTCTCTCTGTCAAATAAATAAATAAAATCTTAAAAAAAATATTCTTAAATAAATAAATAAATAAATAAATCCTCAAATTGATTACACTTAGATCTGGCATTAGACCAAAATGTTACTGTATAAGCAAAAAGCAAAGAAACAGAGTAACTGAGTATATATTTGTTGTTAGTGAAGCAAATGTTCCTCTTAGGGTGAAGAGATTCCACATTTCCCAAAGGAACGAAGACTCTAAAAGAACTAAGAAAGGAAAATACTCACGCATGGATAACCCTATTATGTTTTGATATTAAAATGTATGCAAAGGATAGTTGATCATACATAAAGCAAAAAAGTACCCCTATCAAAATTTACCAATAGGAAACCAACAACAAAATGAAAAGGCAACCTACTCAGTAGGAGGAAATAATTGCAAACCATGTAAATGATGAGACTAATCTTATACAATAACAAAACCCAAACAATCCAATTTAAAAATTGAGCAAAAAGTTTGAATAGACATTTTTCCAAAGAAGACTTGCAGATGCCCAACAGGCATATAAAAAGATGCTCAACATCATTAACCATCAAGGAGATGCAAATCCAAACTACAATGAAAAAAATCAACACACCTATTATAAAAAAAAAATAACAAGTGTTGGCAAGGAGATGAATAAAGGGAACCCTTGTGCACTACTGGTGAAAATGTAAATTGGTATAACCACAATGGAAAACAGTATGGAAGTTCCTCAAAATATTAAAAATAGAACTATCATGTAACCCAGCAATTGTACTTCTGGATATTAATCCAAAGACAATGAAAACACTAACTTGAAAAGATATATATATATATATATATATATATACATGTTCACTGCAGCATTATTTACACTAGCCAAGGTAGAGACAACCTATGTATCCATTGATGAATTAATGGATACAGAAATTGTGATACATACACATATACCAGAATATTATTTACCCACAATAAAGGATAGAATCTTGCCATTTGCAACAGTATGGTTGGATCTATGCTAAGTGAATAAATCAGACAGAGAAAGACAAATAGCATATGATCTCTGTGTTTAACCTAAAACAAAAAAACTGACCGAGAACAGATTGGTGGTTGGGGGGGGGAGGAGTCAGAGAAATGGGTGAACTGCTTTCTTGTTTGTTTTTGTTTAAATTGACTTAAAAACTTAAAAAAATTTTTTTTAAATTTACAAATGGGTGGCACAGCCTTGGAAAAGATTCCAGAGACAGGAGTGTAGCAATTTTGAGAATGCTGCATCAACACCTGTGATAAGGGAATGCTAGCATATGGAAACACATCAGTATCAGCAACTGTGAAAGACTGAATGTGGAGAAATATTAAGAATGCCTTAATTTATTTTGATTATATTTTTGTGTATGCAAAAGAGTAATATACAATACAAATATTTTAAATAATCTAAAAGTTCTTTCAATAATTACAAAGTAGAAATTCTAGGAGCATCTGGATGGTTCAGTTGGTTAAGCCTCTACCTTCAGCTCAGGTCATGATCCTGGAATGCCAGAATCAAGCCCCACATCTGGCTCCCTGCTCCATGGGGAGTCTGTTTCTCCCTCTGTTCCCCTACCCGCTTGTGTGCGCTCTCTCTCTCTCTCTCTCTCTCTCTCTCACTTTATTTCTCAAATAAATAAATAAAATCTTAAAAAAAAACAAAGTATAAATTCTAAATGATAAATCATTGTGTGATGGTTCGACATTTTTTTCTTTGTGCTACAAAAAACAATGGTGCATCTCAATGTAAGGTTATCTTACATTCAATTAAATATATTCATCCATTTGAATTGCCAGAAGGAAAGACTAGAGTAGGGAAAGGCAGTATTTGACACCTACTAACTGAGAATATTCTAGACTTGAAGCAGTACATAAATATTCTGATTTGGAAAAACTGTACTCCCTGGACAGCATAAATACAACTAAATCCACATCAAGATACATAGTAGAAAAACTAATTCTACAGACCAAGACAAGATAGCAAACACAACTAAAGGGAAATGCTACAACTAAAGTAAAAGAAAAATAACAAAATGGGAGGGGAGATATATGTAATAGAGAAATCTTAATATATAAAGTGCTCCTTGCAATCATAAGAGTTTAAAAGAAAAGATATATAGTGGTCAAGAATCTTAAATATATATATATGAAAGATATCCCACCTATAACAATTTTTATCTATTTGAGAGGGAGAGAGAGAGCAGGAGTGAGAGGCAGAGGGAGCAGGGAGCCAATGCTGGGGCTCAATCCCAGGAACCTGAGATCATGACCTGAGCTGAAGGCAGCCACTCTTACCCCTGTAATAATTTTTTTTTTTAAGGTTTTATTTATTTGAGAGAGAGATGAGCAGGGATGGGGAAGAGGGAAAAGGAGAGGTAGAAGCAGACTCCCCACTGAGCCCAAGCCTACCTGTGGAGCACCATCCCAGGACCCTGGGATGACTCCAGTCATACTTTAATATGTCAATTGGAATTGTCACACAAATAAACAGATTTTTAAAACAAGATTGCACAGGGGAAGGGAAGGAAAAATGAAACGAAACAAAACCAGAGAGGGAGACAAACCTTAAGAGACTCTTGGGTCTCAGGAAACAAATTGAGGGTTGCTGGAGTGGAGGGGGCGCTGGGAGGGATGGGTTGGTGGAGTGATGGACATTGTGGAGGGTATGTGCATTGGTGAGCACTGTGAATTCTCTAAGACTGATGAATCACAGACCTGTACCCCTGAAACTAATAATACATTATATGCTAATAAAAAATAAATAAAAACAAGATTGCTAATATCTATAGTTAGGAAAATATGGTGAAATGAGCATCAAGTGACCGCTGTCAGAGGTCACTTTAGTAACATTTACCAAAACTTTAATGGATATGCCACTGCAAGGAGTCTATCTCACAAAAATTAACCAGAAACCCAAAGGTGTTTGTAATTACAAGAAACTGGTAAATTTGGCTACATGCGTAAGATGCTATTCCATCGTTTTAAGAAGTGCTGATAGAAAGGTGGCATGTGACATAGAATTAAGCATACTTTATGAAGTACATGACAGAATTGTTTCTGGCATGAACTCATTTTGTTTTTTAAAAATGTATTTGTACAGAGAAAAAGCTGGAAAGTTGTCTACAGTAAATAACTTGGGCTTGGTGTGCGTGTGGGCGAGGAGGGGGGGAAATAATTCTCTAATCATAACTGTACACCTTGTACCATTTGACTTTTAGGAGCACATCTTCCATAATAGCAAAAATAAAACGGACATTTAAAACAGCTGTACTCAGGCTGCAAGACGTCTTCCTCCTGCTAGGTTGGATTTGCGTTTTACTTTCACTATCGTGGGATTCCTGAAGCGGGACGTTGAGAACGCAGCACAAAACTGTAACTAACACCCCCCCCGAAGCCAGGTCTGGCCTTCACAAGCCCAGACATGCTTAGCGACCGCCTTCCCAGAACAGGACAAAAACAGCAGAATCCTACAGGAGGCGCCGCGCTCCTGCCCCGCCCCTGCACCCAACCCTCCAATGGATGTTCAGGGAGGACGGGATACAATGCAGATCAGGGACACTATTGGCTCTGGAGTGTCTCCGCCAGGCAATGGGTGGGGCAACGTGGTGACGTATCCACACGCGGCGCAGAGGCGGAGAGTGCGCTTGCGAACGCGGCGCTATTAAACCGTTGCAGGAGCAACGAGCTGGTCGAGATCTTCGTGGCTCTCAGACTTTCGCTCTTGTGTTCGCCGGCTCGCTCTTCCCTGTGACGCCCAAGCCGGCTACAATTTCCTCTTTATCTCCGCTTGTTGCTGCGTCGTTGTGACTCTGCCACCATGTTTGAGGCGCGCCTGGTCCAGGGCTCCATCCTGAAGAAGGTGCTGGAGGCACTGAAGGATCTCATCAATGAGGCCTGCTGGGACATAAGCTCGAGCGGCGTCAATCTGCAGAGCATGGATTCCTCCCACGTCTCTCTGGTTCAGCTCACGCTGCGCTCCGAGGGCTTCGACACGTACCGCTGCGACCGCAACTTGGCCATGGGTGTGAACCTCACCAGGTGAGCCCGGGGGTAGCGGAGAGCCGGGCTCTCTCGTGCACTCCCGCCTCCTGCTCTTGGCGGGAGCGCCGGCGAGCTAGCCCCTCATTGGCTGGCACGGAGGACCTGCGGCATCTCGTTGGCCTGCGACGCCGAGGGGCGGGATCTAGCGGAGCGCGCGGTTCGGAAAGCCCGCGCTGCTGGCAGCCGCGCGAACCGGCTCTTTCCGCGCCAAAGTCACAAAGCGGGTGGTGGCGGGAAAATGACGGGCTTCTTCGCAGTCCCAGGAAAAGAATTGCACAGCTCTTGGCCATTAAGTGCCGGCGACCGTGGATGAGGAACCTTTGGCCTGATTGACTTTAACTAACTGCCTTATAATGTGCCTTACTTCTATCACCCACCTAGGGGCAATCGGTTGGTTTTGGTCTTTTATTATTATAAAGTTGCAATGAGCACCCTAAGTTCCGGGCTTAAGATTTCTCCAGGGCAGTGGCTTTCAACTTCTTGATCACTATTTGTCTCGTACATAAACATGTTTAAATCTTACGGTTTATGAGAAATTCTTAACCCAATTACACGCAATGTGGTTTAATGAGTATCCTAGATCGTTTTGCATGATAGTCACGACCCAGTAGTTTGCTTCACCCACTAAAGGAATTTGCAGTTCTTAAATACTGCTCTTTTTTTGATGTCCAAAAGTGAAATTGCTGGCGGTAGGGTATGTGCTTGTTAAAATGTAAATACTGCTAAGTTGCATTACAAAATGGCCAGATCAGTTTACCTAACTCATCCAATTCCTCAGACGCCCCTGGTTAAAATAGCAACTCCTTCTTTTGAGTCAGAAATCGATCTTCAGAACATTGTGTCCATTTTAAATCCTGTGTCTTCTGTGTTGTAGCATGTCCAAAATACTAAAATGTGCTGGCAATGAAGACATCATTACATTAAGGGCTGAAGATAATGCGGACACCCTGGCACTAGTATTTGAAGCCCCAAGTAAGTCATACCCTTCTACTAAGTTATACTTAGTAGAGGAAACTTAAATGCAGTGTATTTCTCAAAGTTGTGAGAAATTTAAGAAAATGTGATGATTGTAGAACTTATCACAGTTAAAAACTTAAATGCTTTTCTTCAATCTGCTTTCTTTTGGTAGATCAAGAAAAGGTTTCAGACTATGAAATGAAGTTAATGGATTTAGATGTTGAACAACTTGGAATTCCCGTGAGTATCAAAGTTTCTGCGTGTACTGTACACAAGGCATGATAGTTACATAAGATAATGTTAATAATACAGTTTAAAGCCCAATTCCCAATGGAACGTCTATATTTCTGTTGTACATATTCCAAGTGGGGTTTGAGTATTTAGACTGACATTTGTAATTTCATTACAATTACAGTACAGTACTCTAAAATGAATCTGGTTGAATTGTATATTTGCATTAACCTTCATGCTTTTTTTTTTTTTTAAGAGTAGACTTTAAAGCTGTGTTAGCAGAAATTCATCAAGGTTAGGTTTGTTAACATAAAAGGGGAGTTGAGATGTTTAAAATCCCTTAATATCTTGTTTTCTTGTTTTGTTTTGTAAGCAGTTGGGCCTGCTGCACACCCATCATTGTTTGTATGCCATGCCCTAATGTCCTCTTCATTTAGCCTTGGAGAGGGTGATGAGGGGAATGCTCAGTAGTGGATTTATCATTAAAGGTTTAAACTCTTATTTTTAGTTTTCTTAGTACGATTATCATGACATACTTGTTTTATGTCTACATTTATTTTTTGAGTGTTAAGAATGTGTTATGAAATTACACAATGAGTGGTATTGCAAAGTAACCAGGAAATCTTAAATTCTGCGTTTTTGTCTAGATGTGGAGAAAAATGAGAGATACCAAATCTTTAATTTCCAGCAGATGAACTTTTATTTTATTTTATTTTATTAAATAGGAACAAGAGTATAGCTGTGTAGTAAAGATGCCTTCTGGTGAATTTGCACGTATATGCCGAGATCTCAGTCATATTGGAGATGCTGTTGTAATTTCCTGTGCAAAAGATGGAGTGAAATTTTCTGCAAGTGGAGAATTAGGAAATGGCAATATTAAGTTGTCACAAACAAGTAATGTCGATAAGGAGGAGGAAGCTGTAAGTAGTTTCTTAACTAACAAAATACTCTAAAGAGAATGGTAACCCTTCTTAACATTAGATTGTGCCTTAGTCTTTCCAGGCTGCTATAGCAAAATACTGTAGACAATGATTTATAAACAACAAATCATTTCTCACGGTTCTAGAGGCCATAAAGCTGGCAGATTCAGTGTCTGGTGAGGACCTGCTTCTTAGTTTATAGACAGTGGGCTTTTTTTTTTTTAAGATTTCTATTTATTTGACAGAGAGAAACACAGCCAGAGAGGGAACACAAGCAGGGGGAGTGAGAGAGAGAGAAGCAGGCTTCCCACCGAGCAGGGAGCCGGATGTGGGGCCCAAACCCAGGACTCCGGGATCATGACCTGAGCCATAGGCAGTCGCTTAACCAACTGAGTCACCCAGGCACCCCCAGACAGTGGGCTTCTTAACCGAGAGAAGGGTCAAAGGAGCGCTCAGGTTTCTTTTAGAAGGGTACTAGCACTCAGCACCTCCCAAAGGCCCTACCTCCAGGTACCATCACTTGGGGATTTGGTTTTAACATGAACTTTTTGAGAACACAGACATTCAGTCCATAGCAAGGTAATCACAACTCAACAGAGGATCTAGTTGGAGGTAAAAACCTTCTAGGAGCTCTTATGTAATCTTTATGTTAAGGTTCAACATGATAGGCCCAGTAGGGGGCCTAGAGAACCCCGCTTTAGGGACAAAATAAAGAACACTCTAATTACTAAATATCCTTAAATTAAGGTTTTCCTGTATATAATCAAGTGCTTTTTTGGGGGGAAGAGTATTTATAAACTAATATTTTATAATTGTATTTTTTAAAAAGCCTTACTAGCCTTTGAACAAACACCAGTAACTCTGTAAATGAAGGGCAATTGAAGGTTCTATCTTCATAAGATTATTAGGATTAAATATGGTAACATTCAAAGTGCTTACCATAGTGTGTGACATTTTAAGTTTATAGTGAATATTAGATATCTAGTCCCTTGCATGAGTAGTCAACAACCCTCAGTTTAAATGAAGACTTAAAAATATTAGCGAAAGTCCAGGGGCTAATTCTGAATTATTTTTCTGTGAAATTACATTGTAACTCCCTTGCCATTCTGGACTTTTTTTTTTTTTATTATTTTAGTCTCAAATTATTATTTTATTTTATTTTATTTTATTTTATTTTATTTTATTTTATTTTTGGACAGAGAGAAACATAGCCAGAGAGGGAACACAAGCAGGGGGAGTGAGAGAGGGAGAAGCAGGCTTCCCGCCGAGCAGGAAGCCCAATGTGGGGCTCAATCCTGGGACTCCAGGATCATGACCTGAGCCGAAGGCAGTCGCTTAACCAACTGAGCCACCCAGGCGCCCCTTGAATATTTTTTAATCTGAAATGTCAGTGTTTTATAACATTATTTGGTAGTAAGGAATTTTTCAGTGTTTTCCTGTTTCCTTGGTTATTTCAGACTTGTTTGAATCCAGATTTAATAAGTTCCATACACTATAGGTCACTGATAGACCCTCAAATTCTTTTAATCCATTCGTTCTCCATTCAGTTTCTCCCCCCCCATTATAATTTGTTGAAGCAAATCCTTTGTCACTGAATTTTCTCAAAGTCTGGATTTTGTCCATTGTCCATTATGTCAATTAATATGCTCCTCTAACTTGTATTTCCTATAAACTGGTAACTATAGCTGTAGAGGCTTGATATTCAGAGTGCTTTCTTTGTTTTGGGAGTGATAGAGTAAGAATACAGATGGTGGTTTGTGTACCTCTAGTAGGTATGAAGTGTACGTTTTCTTAGCAGCCATAATTGTTCACAGTCATTAGGTCATTAAGGTTGTAATGTACTAATACATTTCATTCCTTCATTTATTAGCTGATTTATTAGAAACATCCCCATAAAGAGGTTTTTTTTTTTTCTCATCACATAATTTGTTTGCCTGAGCTACAGTTCTTTTGGGAAAGGCAGACTGAGTACTTGATTCTTTTATTTTACCAGTCCTCAAAATTAGTTTCTTATCACTATCCAAAGTAACCCAATAGGGGTTTTGTTTTGTTTTGTTTTGTTTAAATATATATTCTAGGGATCCCTGGGTGGCTCAGTCATTTAAGCGTCTGACCCTTGGTTTTGGCTGAGATTGTGATCTCATGGAATGAGCCCTGCTTGAGCTCAGCACTCACCATGGAGTCTCTCCCTCTACCTCTCCCCCCAACTCGATCACTTTCTTGTATTGCACCTGTGCTCTATCTAACAAATAAATAACATATTCTAAACCAATGGGTTGCGACTTCCTTGATGTTTTTCAATATGGTTAATCTTTTTGTTTTCTCTCAGGTTACCATAGAGATGAATGAGCCAGTTCAGCTAACTTTTGCACTGAGATACCTGAACTTCTTTACAAAAGCCACTCCGCTCTCTCCTACAGTAACACTCAGTATGTCTGCAGATGTACCCCTTGGTAAGATAATCGGTTTTTTGAATGTTGTTTTGTCAATGGTATATATGGTACTTCTCAATAACTGTGTTCCTATCTTCTTTCAGTTGTAGAGTATAAAATTGCTGACATGGGACATTTAAAATACTATTTGGCTCCCAAGATCGAGGATGAAGAAGGATCTTAAGTATTCTCAAAATTCAAGGAAATAAAGTTAAGCTTTTTAAGAACTGCTTCTGAGATGCCAGCATGTACTTAAGTCTGTCACCAAATTTGTACCTCTGAGTGCATATGTAGATATTTTCTGTAAATAATCTATTTTTTCCTTCATTCTTTACAATTTGTTTAAAGAATAAAGTCCAAAGTCAAATTTGGTCTTGTTAACCTAGAAATATTTCTGCCTTACTTAAAAATATTTGTGATTTTCATAACAAAAGGGTTTTGACTCTAAATGCAGTTTCGAGAATTTTTTTCAGTTTAAATAAAAGTTATTTGAATTTCAAAGATTACCAGACAGTGCCTTCATTTGGACCATGACTGTGGCAAGAATTCAGTTTAGCTACCATTTCATATAAGTGTGCTTATTTTTCCAGTTCCAGAGCATCCTGATAAAATACATCCAGTAGAGCAATAAAAAGTATTCCAGTTACAGTAGGTGACAAGATATTTTGGGGGTTCATTTGTCAAACTTATTTTGGTATTCTTCTAACTTGAGTTCAAGAAATAAACAGGAGGGTAGAAAAAGTCTTGTGTATTTTGTTATCAAAAACTAACGCTTTTCCAGTTTTATGTACCCAAAGCCGTGTGGGCTTTAGAAGACTAGCATTGCTATAGGGCAGTGTTTACTTTAGCCTAGGGAGCCTTTTAAAAGAATCTTGAAAGATTTAGTAGCTCTATGATAGGGCCCAAGCAATATGTTTGTGCAAAAATAATTTTTCTAGTATAAGTAGCCTTTTTTGGGACTTAATCCTAGCAGTTGTGAAACAGACTGTTTAAATGTTCCTAGTACTTGTGTCACAGATCCACAGACTCGCATAGCGCATACTGAGAATCCCTTCATTAAACTCTTTTTTATTCCCAGTGTATTCTGTGCTTGGTGGTTTAAATGACTGGTTCCTTTGTTGCAGTACCTGGACTGAGTTCTAGTTACTGGCCTGTATAACTCACTGTACCCAGTAGGTAACTAGTAATTTACCTTCTGTGCACCTGGGGGCAGGGAAGGCTATTGACTGGAAAGGGGCCTGATGGAAGTTTTGGAAATGATGTAACTTTAATATAGATTGGTGATGGGTCCAAGACTGTATGCACTTGTCAAACTCATCCAATTGTACTTTATTTTATGTAAATTATACTTTAATAAATTTGACATTTAGAAAGCTTCATGTGCTGCAAAATGTCCCTTGTGGGCGGGTTTCTTACCTGGGCCAGACCTGATGAGGAGGGAAAATGAAACAAAAATGTGGGGCCGTGCGAGAGTGGTGATGGAGTATTGACCTCAGAGACCGCGGCGAGCATGTGGGGAAGGCCTACAGCCCTGGGCAACGAATATAAGATGTGGCAGCTCGGTCATCGGTAGCTTCACTGTCTCTGCTTCTGTCTCCCGTGGGTGCCACTGAGCTCCCAACACTGCCCAGGGATCAGGGAAAGAAGTAGCCGGTTTACCTGGAGTCTGGCCAGGGAGCGGTAACTTGCTACCACGACCGGGCGGAGGTGGCCGGCAGCAAGCCCAGGCTGCAGTGACTCCCGCAACCGCACAGGGTGCAGCGCCATCAGAGAGCCCCAATGCCGCCCGCAAGAAACTCTCAGCTCAAGGCCAAAAGGGAAAGTTCCGGAGAGAGGAATGAGGGTGTCGCTCCTGGTGACGCCAGTTCCGGCGCACAGCCCTTCGGCGCGCCACTTCCGGCGTCGAGTCGGGCGGGTGGGACTGGCTGGCAGTTAGATGAGGCGTGCCATGTCTCAGGCGCTTGTTCTGCCAACCGTGAGCGAGCTGTCGGCGCGCGGGCGGCCTGGCGCGGCGCTCCGGTAAGGCGTGTGTGCGGCAGGGCGGGAACAGAAACGCCCCCCTCAGGCTCCCGGCGGGGCCGAGCCTGCGCTCCCTGCGGAAATCTAGCTTCGCGTCCAGGGTGTGGAGCGTTCGCCAGCCCGGCCACCGCTGGCCTCTTCCCAGAAACCGGTTTTGTTTGTTTCCGTCTAAATTCGCGTCGGTTTTTGTTGTCTTCCTGGCTAGGTCTGGAGACTGGCAGGAAGGTGGTGTGTGTGGAGGCGCGTAATGCTAGGCACTGCGCCAAGTGCTTTATTGATGCTTTTAAAGTCTTGCAACCCTCGCGTGCTCAGGGAGTTTGGGGGTTGCAGTGGAACCGGTTTTTTGGGTTTTTTTTTTTAAGATTTTTTTTTTTTAATTTATTTGACAGAGAGAAACACAGCCAGAGAGGGAACACAAGCAGGGGGAGTGAGAGAGGGAAAGCAGGCTTCCTGCCGAGCAGGGAGCCCGCTGTGGGACTCGATCCGGGAACTCCGGGATCATGACCTGAGCTGAAGGCAGTGGCTTAACCAACTGAGCCACCCAGGCGCCCCAGAACCGGTTAAAAAAAAAAAAGTCTTTTGTGAACTTGGATTGGTACTCTGAAAAATCTCGGTTTACGTGTTTACTTTCTCTTGCAGAATTCTTACTCTTTGCCACGAGTAGGCATTCCTCTCCCCTCTCCCTCACACCCTTCACTTTTTTTGTTTTGATGCGGGTGAATGAATAGGTAATGGCAGAGTATATAAACTTTTTATAAAAGACGATACAAATCAGAGGTGATTAAATGCCCTCAAAACCCCCACATACCGGTGGTTTGGCCTTTAAATTTTGTAGAATTAAATTTAGGTTATCATGTAATCGGGATTGCAACACTTAAAAACCTAGTATTTGATGCAGTTTGAGCTAACATCAGAAAAGCATAAATTAGCATACTGGATTCAGTACTTGATTTCTGCACTGGTATATTGTTGGTAAAAGGGACATTCAGGGGCACCTGGGTGGCTCAGTTCGTTAAGCGACTGCCTTCGGCTCAGGTCATAATCCCGGAGTCCCCGGATCAAGCCCCACATCGGGCTCCCTGCTCGGCGGGAAGCCTGCTTCTCCCTCTCTCACTCCCCCTGCTGTGTTCCCTTTCTGGCTGTGTTTCTCTCTGTCAAATAAATAAAATCTTTAAAAAAAAAAAGGGGGGCATTCATATTTAGCACCAATTCCATCATAATGCTGGTTATTTTAGGTTGATTGCGGGCCACTTTTGAATCTGCTTTCTAACCAAGTGTGGGTAATTATTAAATGACATTATTATAGGGATGGCGGTTATTTGCCAAGTGTCATACCAGAGAAAGGCAAAGTCTTTATGGTTTCTGGATTGTTTTTTTTTTAATGTTGCCCTTATTGTGAAATACTTAATATTCCCTTTTTACAGATCCACTTCACCTTTAGAAATAGCTTCACAATCAAAATAGATTTACTTGTTTTATGTGTATAACTTTGTGATTTTATGGAGGAAAAGTGCACAAATTACAAATGTTTTCTGATTTAAATGTCATTTTTTTTTATCTTATCTACTGTCTCTTAAACTAGTGACAAAATAGCTGTGATTTCATTACTGAAGTTGATTTTGAATATTTTGCACAAAAAACAGGTTTTATTTTTATCTTTTTAAGGAAGCTATAGAAGTAATCTGGAAAATGAAATCACTACTTTCAGTGCTTGGGGTGGGGCAGAGAGGCAGGCAATTTGGCACTGGTATAGTGCTGATACCAGTACTGATAGTGCTGATAGACAAATTTACCGGAAGCTCTACAGATTTTTTGCATTAAAAGATACCAGACATCTGGGTGGCTAAGTCGGTTAATCGTCTGCCTTCGGCTGGGGTCATGACCTCAGGGTCCTGGGATCAAGTCCTGCATCATGCTCCTTGCTCAGTGGGAAGCCTGCTTCTCCCTCTGCCTGCCATTCTTCCCCTGCTTGTGCTCTTTCCCTCTGACAAATAAAATTATTAAAAACACTAAAGTAAAAAGTAAAAATAATAAAAATTTTAAAATGATACCCACTGGGGGAATCATCAAAATGCTGATGTGAGGGGTTGGGATATTCTGTATCCCTCCCATTCTCACTCCCTGACAAATAAGAGACTCATTTGAGCATATACTCCTCTTGCTTTCTCCTGAAGTAGGGACAGGGGCCAGGCAGTACTATAGCAGAATGACTGAAAACAAGGACTTTGGTGTCAGATTCGCGTTTAAGTCACCACTCTTCCACCTGCTGTGTGTGTGTGGAGGCTTTGGAAAAATTAGAAGGCACAGGAATATTGGTGAGAAGATAAACATGAGGTCTGTTTCTTGGCCAGTGTCTTTCATTCAACCAGGACAAGCCAGAGAAGGTACATAATGAAAATGTTTTCACTTTGTCAAAGGAATATCAGATTTTAAGTGCAGTGGAGCATCAATTGCCAGTTGCTTGCTATGACATCTCAGCCCAAACTCCAATACATGTAATGCACTGTGGTCACTGGCATACAATGACAGTTTCCTTTGTCTTCAGACTGTAGCTGTGTCAGTGTGTTATGATGCCGTCTCGTACCAACCTGGCTACTGGAATCCCCAGCAGTAAAGTGAAATACTCAAGGCTCTCCAGCACAGATGATGGCTACATTGACCTTCAGGTAAATGAGGAAGGGAGCTGATGAGACTGGCTGGTTCTGTTTCTGTTGAGTTAGCAGGAAGACCTTCTCGGTGGAGGTTTTGCTAACTGTCCCTGGGGGTTAGAAGGAGCAGCAAGAAGGAAACTTCTCTCTGAGATCCTTTCAACCATAGTGCGGACAAGGAGGGGCCTTGGTAGAGCAGTTTCAAACCAATATAAACATGGTCGATTTCTAAGAATTTGGAGTTGTAACACCAAGGCCCAGTAGTTACAAATTTTATTTCGTTTTTT
Organism: Spilogale gracilis; assembly: GCA_004023965.1. Taxonomy (NCBI): domain Eukaryota; kingdom Metazoa; phylum Chordata; class Mammalia; order Carnivora; family Mephitidae; genus Spilogale; species Spilogale gracilis. Next base: position 24,799 of record PITA01016756.1, read on the forward strand.
CTGGAAAATATTCAGATTGTGTTTTGTTAAGTACAGGTTTTTTTTTAAGGACTGTGTCATTGGTTCGTTTACACTTTAGTCAAAGCCAGTTCATCTTTTAAGGGAGAAACTAACTACTAAAGCCAGCAGATTGTGGGACTCTTCCTTCTTTCCTGATGTCATGAGATCCAATTTATTAAAGGTATTCTTTGTGGCAAACAGTAAGTAAAACAGAATATTAAGTTTGTATCCTACTCTGATTTGTTATTTATAAAATACTTAATGGTTTAGCCTGTCTCCTTTTGCCCACTTCCCCTTAGAATAGCTTAGGTGGAACCAGGGTCAAGGAGGAAGAGGCAGGAACCCATCCCTTTAAATATAAACAAATCAATGACTCTGCACTCTTCGGACCCATACCTGAAGGAGAGAAGTTTTGTTTTTTGAAAGCGCATCTGGGAAACTTCCAGCCAGTTAGGTCAGTTAGGGAAATGAGGCAAACCTCAGAAAGCTTGTCTCTGAATCTTAACTCTGAATTGAACTTAATAACAAGTCAGGTTACTTGATCCCTGGGATGGGCAACTAATGCTTTGAAAAAGCTGTTTCTAAAACCTTTGACTGTATGCTGATTTAATTTTGAATGCCAGAAATCACTTGTTTTCTTTACTTCTCCAGAGCATGATGTTCACTCTTGAATCCCAGTAGATTAGTATAGCCTTCCATGTGCCAGGCACTTAATAAATGCATATCTAATCAATGAATGACCATAAAGTGTCGTTTGTTTTTGTAAGAAAATATTTGCTTAACAGCGAATGGTATGTGGAATAAGATGAGAAGTAGAAAGAGTAACATTGTGCTGGGACTCCTCTGAGTGACTGTTAGAGCGATCACTAGAGCTTCACCTCCTGTTTGTCCCTGTCCTCTCTCTCCCAGAGCTCCAGTGGGTAGTAGGACCTCTTCAAGACATCCACATTGGTTCTTATTATCCTTCTTGCTTTAAAGTGTCTCAGTCCTGGTATCTTCATAATCCTGTGCCTTTTTTGTTTGTTTCTCTTTCAGTTTAAGAAGAGTCCTCCTAAGATCCCATATAAGGCCATTGCACTTGCTACAGTGCTGTTTTTGATTGGCACCTTTCTCATAATCATAGGCTCCCTCCTGCTGGCTGGCTATATCAGCAAAGGGGTAAGCTGAAGGGTTTGTGGGAATGTGCCATGAAATCTTTAAAGTGTGAGTCTGGGCTTTAATGTTTTATATTCATATCTAGTACAGGAGTTTCCAGCAGAAAGAAGAAAAGAGTTTTCTTTTAGATTTTGTTCATTGATAACAAAACATGTTTCTTTTTTTGAGCAACAACATGCTTGTCCCAGTTTCTCTGAGGTGTGTGGGGGCAGGTAGGCACATTTTCCCTCTGAGATGTTGAGCAGTCTTCCTACTGTCACAGTTTAGAACAGCAAAGCTGAGCCTAGCATTGAGGATTCCTGATTGATAAAGGCTGTACTCGGGATAGAATGTGTTGTTGCAGTTTTGCAGCGCCACAGACATTCCAGGTTTAGGGAGAAGTAGTGAGGTTTGTATAGCTCTGGGGCCACTGACCACACCAGGACTTGTGACTCTTGAGTCTGATCCTCCTTGGGTTTGGTTGGAGTTCTTGTTGAGCTTCACTGTTACCTTTAAAACCCAAAAGCAAAGCCTGCTTCTCCCTCTCTCACTCCCCCTGCTTGTGTTCCCTCTCTAGCTGTATTTCTCTCCGTCAAATAAATAAAATCTTTAAAAAAAAAAAAAAAAGACAAAACAGCATGAGTGTTAATGCTAAGTATAGGAAGGCTAAATGCACTGTAAGTTTTCTTTGCAGTTCTTTAATCCCACTAAGAATGTACAGTTAGTATTCTGCAAAAGAAAAAAAGAAACAGGAAAGTAGAAAATATAAAATTAGATAACAGAAATAGGGGCGCCTGGATGGCTGAGTTGGTTAAGCGACTGCCTTCGGCTCAGGTCATGATCCCAGAGACCCAGGATCGAACCCCGCATCAGGTTCCCTGCTCAGCGGGAAGCCTGCTTCTCCCTCTCATTCCCTCTGCTTGTGTTCCCTCTCTAGCTGTGTTTCTCTCTGTCAAATAAATAAATAAAATCTTAAAAAAAAAAAAGATAACAAATAATAGCATCAAGTATGTCAGTTGTGAGAGGTGTAGACCATATTATTTCTGATGTTCATGTAGTCCCATATTTAGCCTGAGAGAGTCCCTTCAAGTTCTCTTTCCTTGTTTTGTTTTGTTCTTTCCTTGGTTTTAAGCTGGAATTCATTGAGGCATTGTGTGCCAGCTGAGGCTGCTTGCTTTACATGTATTACTTCACTTAGTTTTTACTGTCTTATATGAGGTAAATACTCCTATTTCTGCTTGAATAAAGCAGTCAAAATTATATTGAGTAATCTTCTCAATAAACACTGTGTCTCTAGCCCTGTTAAAACGAGACTTTTAGGGACACCTGGGTGGCTCAGCTGGTTAAGTGTCTGCCTTCGGCTCATGATCCCAGGGTCCTGGAATTGAGTCCCACATCTGGCTCCTTGCTCAGCAGGGAGCCTGCTTCTCCCTCTGCCTGCCACTCCTCCTGGTTGTGCGTGAGCACGTGCTGTCTCTCACACACAAAAAAATACATATATATATATATATATATATATATATTTTTTTTTTTTTTTTTTTTTTAAGATTTTTAGGGACGCCTGGGTGGCTCAGTCATTAAGCGTCTGCCTTCTGCTCAGGTCCTGATCCCGGAGTCCCAGGATTGAGCCCCGCATTGGGCTCCCTGCTTGGCCATGAGCCTGCTTCTCCCTCTCTCACTCCCCCGTTTGTGTTCCTTCTGGCTGTGTTTCTCTCTGTCAAATAAATTTCTTTTAAAAAAAAATTAAGGGCTTCTGGGTGGCTCAGTGGGTTAAGCCTCTGCCTTTGGCTCAGTTCATGACCTCAGGGTCCTGGGATCGAGGCCCGCATCAGACTCTCTGCTCAACGGGGAGCGTGCTTCCTCCTCTCTTTCTGCCTGCCTCTCTGCCTACTTGTGATCTCTCTCTCTCTGTGTCAAATTAAAAAAAATTTAAATAAAATAAAATAAAAAATAATAAAAATAAAATAATAAATAAATAAATAAAAATAATAAAAAATAAAATTAGATTGGGTTTAAATCCTTGTATGAGGGAAGGCTTAAAATTAATGGGAAAAAAATCACAGAGGAAAAGGAGGATAAGCTTATCTATATAAACATTTAAAACTATAAGAACAAGTCAGAACAATTTTAAAAGAGTGGATTCATCCGGGGCGCCTGGGTGGCTCATTCGGTTAAGTGACTGCCTTTGTCTCGGGTCATGATCCCAGGGTCCCGGGATCAAGTTCCACATCGGGCTCCCTGCTCAGCGGGGAGCCTGCTTCTCCCTCTCCGTCTGCCTGCTGCTCTATCTACTTGTGCTCTCTCTGTGTCTCTCTGTCAAATAAATAAATAAAATCTTTAAAAAACAAAACAAAACACCGTTTCTTCCTCTTTGACCTGTGAATTGTGCTCATGGGAGTATACACTAAAGAAAGAATCTGAAAGGCCAAGGAAAAGAAGTTTATTGTGCTATTATGGACAGTTTAAAAAAGTGAGAGTCAACCAAATTATCCAACCGTCAGTGGGAGGTGGGTATGTGAAGTTGTGGTGCATCCATTATAGTGGAATGGTAGACATCATTAGTTGACATATAACATGTTAGTTTCAGGTGTACAACATGATTCAAGGTTGTACATATTGGGAAATGATCACAATAAGTCTAGTTAGCATCCATCACCACACGTCATTACAGTTTTTTGCCTTGTGATGAGAACTTTTAAGATCTACTCTCAGCAACTTGCTACTACACAACACAGCATTATTAGCTATAGTCACCATGCTGTACATTGCATCTCCAGAACTTATTTCATAACTGGAAGTTTGTATCTTCTAACTGTCTTCATCCATTTTGCCTATCTCCCACTCCCAGTGCAAAATTTTCCATAACATTTGACAGTTGCTTGTTATACTAAGAGACTAAAACAAGTCACAGGGTATGGTATGTTCACAACTAGAAATTAGAATGGAGGACACCTGGATAGCTCAGTGGGTTAAACCTCTGCCTTCGGCTCAGGTCATGATCTCATACAGGGTCCTGGGATCGAGGCCCGCATTGGGCTCTCTGCTCAGCATGGAGCCTGCTGCTTCCTCCTCTCTCTCTTCCTGCCTCTCTGCCTACTTATGATCTCTCTCTCTCTGTCAAATAAATAAAATCGTTAAGAAAAAAAATTAGAATGGAGAACAGAAGGAAATAGGTGAAATATCTGTGGCTGAAGATGGACAGTTTGTTTGTATTTAGTGCTTTGTAGTTTTTCTACATTTTATAATAAGGAGTTAAAAAGATGTAAACCTGTTCTGTTGGTACCATACTACCCAAAGGAAATGCTCTGAAGAGTGTAAAATACTGATGAATGGGTTGAACCTATGGCTTTGTTTTATTTTAAAATTGATCATTTGTATGGTACTGATGTGTTTGCTTCCTTCTGCCACTAGGGGGCAGACCGGGCCGTTCCCGTCCTGATCATTGGCATCCTGGTGTTCCTGCCAGGATTTTACCACCTGCGCATCGCCTACTATGCATCCAAAGGCTACCGGGGTTACTCCTACGATGACATTCCAGATTTTGATGACTAGCTAACACACCCTCAACCCTGAGAAGAGTCTCAGATGGGACTGAGACCAGCTTTAAGATCTCGAGCAAAAACTGGCAAAGGGCTAAGGCGTTCTGCAGCTTGCAGATGTTAAACAAAAGAATGGCCAGATTTTCTGGGTCCATCCTCAAGATGTCAACTGAGCTTGCAATTACAGATTAACTAATTAGGATATGCTCTGTTTTTCATCTCCTGGCTCTGGCAAAAGCTGATAAGTTTTTCCCACAAGGATGTATGTTGGAAGAGTAGCAGTGATAATGGTGTGGGAAAGGTGTAGAGTTCAGCTCTTCTTTTAAATAGTCCTCATTATCAGTTCTGGTAGCAAATGGAAGAATTTAATCTGTCAAATTTCATATTACTAGTAATTTATTTTGAGAACATCTAAATATCTTATGCCTACACTCCTCTCTCACTTTGTGTTCCAGTGGAAGACCTTGGCAAATCAAATGTCAGTGTAGATGCATCTGTAATATTTTTTATTTGATTTCTTATTAACAGCAGCCAGGACTTTTTTAAATCTCAGAGCAAGTTTCTAGAAAGTAAACACTTTCTCTTTGGTCAGCTTTGATTTGGTCCACCAGTAAATTGGCCAGCATATAATATGGGTTATTCTGTTTGTAAATGTTCTGTATATCATGCCTTTAAGGACTGGACTTTGGCTGTTTCCTAAGGAAAAAATATAGATAAGTGGTTGTTATTTAGAGATTATAAACCTGTTGTTAGCACCTTGCATTATGATGTCATTCTGCTAAAGATTGCAAGACTCAGCCTGGATCCCTAAATGGACTATAGACTGCCTTAGTTTGATTCTGTTTGCTTGCTTGCACAAGTGACATATTCAAAAGAAATTAAAATACCAAAATCTAAACCTAGACTTAAAGTGAGTTAATTTCAAGTATATTTCAGAAAAAATTTTAATGATTATATGATATCTTTGATCCCAGTACCCAGTGCCACCTTCCTTTTTAGATAACTGGCCTTATGGGTCAGACTGCTTTTCAGTCATCCTCTTACTGTGAGCTTGCAGACATAGGCAACTAGAATCCTGGAAAGGCTGTCAACTGAGACCCGAAGGGCTGTGGGTGGAGCAAGTTTATTGGGGAAGGTGAGTTCACTTTTGGAAGTGTTAAATTGTAGATGTGTACTCTACATCCACATGGAACTGCTCAGTAGGCAATTGCAAAGCCTGGATCCGGAGTTCAGGAGATAGTTTAGGCCAGGGATAGAAATTAGGGAGTCATTGTCAGAACAATATCTAAAAGCTGGATGATACCACTCACAGAGTGACTGTATGTGGGAAAAAAACCCTAGGACTCAGGAAATAAGGGACAGAGAGGGGTGACCTGAAGCAACCTCCAAAGTTAGGTGCATTTGGTGATGGGAGAGGAGTCTAGGGAGCCAGTACTCTAATTGAAGTTCCTGGGCCTTGACACTGGAGTTGTAAAGAAATCATTAAAGCTTTAGCCTGGGAACTGTTGTTTTGTTTTGTTTTTAAAGATTTTATTTATTCATTTGACAGAGAGAAACACAGCCAGAGAGGGAACACAAGCAGAGGGACTGAGAGAGGGAGAAGCAGGCTTCCCGCCGAGCAGGGAGCCCGACGTGGGACTCGATCCCCGGTCTCCGGGATCATGTCCTGAGCCGAAGGCAGTTGCTTAACCAACTGAGCCACTCAGGCGCCCCTGTTTTGTTTTTAAAGATTTTATTTATTTGAGAGCAAGAAAGCACAAAAGCAGGGAGGGTAATAAGGAGAAGCAGACTCCCTGCTGAGCAAGGACCCTGATATGGGACTGGATCCTGGGACTCCTTGATTATGATCTGAGCCAAAGGCAGTGGCTAAACCAGATGAACCACCCAGGTGCCCCTCCTGGGAACTGTTTGTAAAGCAAAGCTCAGACCAGAAGGTTTTGGCCAAACCAAATTATTTGGTCGTCCCCCCCTCCTTTTTTTTTTTTTTTTTTTTTTTTTTTTTTTTTTTTTTTTTTTTTTTTTTTTGAGATTTATTTGTTTGAAAGAGAACAAGCATGGATAAGGAGAGGGGAAGCAGACTCCCCACTGAGTGCAGAGCCTGAGTAGGGCTCAATCCCAGGACCCCAAGATGACCTGAGTCAGAGTCAGAGGAGTCAGATGTTTAACCAACTGAACCACCCAGGGGCCCCTCAAGTATTGTTCAGTAAGACAAAATCAGACTCCCTGTAACTTTACATTGACAGTAAGTGTGTATTTTGGTTCTTTATAAAAAACCTCTAAACCTTCCTAAGAATGGTGGTGGTTCTTGAAACCTTTGCCAAATATGCCATGCACTTTTATTACATACTGTTTCATTTTAATCCTTGGATAATACACCAAGTTGGATAATATTCTTGGGTAATAGGTTGGACATTGGGACTCAGGGCAAAGCCTGAATTCCCCTTACCAAATATGAAAGCCCAAATGCCTTGAAGTCGGGCAAGTAAAGAAGAGGTAGAGGTGGACAGAGCGATAGATAGTAGTGGGGACCCAGGTCAAATGTATATTCTACCTAAAAGCAGCTTTCCTCCTCCTCCCACCAATGGTGGCTAAACCATATACTCTAGCTTTATAAGGCTTTCCTTATTTGGAACACTGTTAGGCCTCTCCTTTGTCATTTCCAAGGCTAAAAAATCCTCCCTAGATGCCTCAGCTGTTCTACTGTGGTGGAGACCCATTTCCTCAGGATAAACTCCACCTGGTCAGTGCCGACTGCATGTTCCTTCCTGCCGGGTTTTGTGAGGTGCTAAGGGCCCAACAGGAAAAACTGGGCTTGGTCAGCGAGGAGCAGAGGTAAACTAGTGGACACAGAGGTCAGCCTGTGTTTTGTTTTTTAAAAAATGGAAAGGTTCACATTTTGATTTGGAGGTTTTCTTGAAAAAAATCACTAGATTTTTCTTCCTTCCTGAGAGGCTATCACCAACTGAAGCCAGGTAGTAAAGCAGCTTCATCTGAGCAGAATTCTCCAGTTCACCACGGTTCTCGCCATTGCTTGCTTACTTGCGTGCCCAACCTGCTGGTAGTGGGGCAAGGATGTGCCTTAGAGTCCCACAAAGTCTAGTGCAGTGTTTGTAGGCACTTCTGTTTCCTAATTGAAGAACCAGAGTTGAAAGTGCATTTCCATCCCAGGATGCTATGTTACGTTCCTTCGAGGTATGGACAGATGGGCTGGTGCCGCTGGACTCTGATGGTCCTAAATGACCGTCCTGTCAGCTGCCTGGCAGCCAGCTCCTGCTCAGACTGGTGCTACCCCGTGAGTCCAGTCTCCACCTGGGACCGTCTGCTCAGACCGTTGAGCCCAGTTCACACCACCCGCACGTTCCGTCTTTCGGGGTCCTGGGGTGTCCCTGCCAGCTGGCACAGAAGAGCCTTCTGTTACCGGTTCAGTGAGGGAAGTTGGTGGAGAGACAATCACAGCTTTGACTTATACTGACCTTCAAAGGGTTATAAACCAAATGCACCCGCCTTAGTTGTCTTTTGTTATCTAAACTATCTTGAGGCTTCTCTCCTAGACATAATCCCCCAGGCTCTTGGCCTCGTAAGTTCAATTATGGTTTAGTGCCAGGATGGGCAGGGAGGGTCGAGTCCTATTATCTGTGAGGCTTTGGGCAAATTATGTCTGGAGTTTCAGTTCCCTTATACAGTGGAGGCAAGCCAGTTCCTGCCTGTGAAGGTAAATGCGGAACTAAATCAAATCATGTGGGAGGGCACTACACACCCAGCCTTTTGCACAGAAAGCACTCAGGTAATGGCAGCTGCTGTTTGAGGAAGTGAAGGCGATCGCTCCTTTGGCTTCAGGGAGTAGTTTCTCAGGTGAAACTCAGGAGGGGAGAGAACCCATCTGCTATCCCTGGGGCCAACCTGAAGAATCTGCTGTTCACAATGGAACTGCCCTGGAGTTAGGGGCCCCAGCTAGCATGGCAGCCGGCCCCAGCCAAGGCCGTGCTCGCTGCCCTGACGGAGCCGAGGGAATGGGACAGTCTCCAGCCTCTGGCCCTCCTCCCACACTGTGTGCTCCAGTCTTGTGGAACAAGAGGAGACGGGAGAGGACCAGAGCACTCCATTGTTGCCATCATGTGGGCCACAGAGGCCGCTGGCCCAGAAAGCCCTGCCAGGAGGGCCTCAGAGACCCGAGATGGTGGAGTGGTGGCACTAGCAGCCCGCCTCTCCTAGAGCTTGTTCCTCCCTCACCTCGCCTCCTATGGGCCCTGTTTTCACCTCTTTCTCCACTCTCCCTCCTCAGTCTTATCCCTTGGTACTCAAAGCACAGCCTTCGACCAGGAGTTTGTTACAAATGCAGAATCTTGGGCCCGCCCCATCCCTACTAAATCCCAACCTTTGTTGCAACAAGACCTCTAGGGGGTCCATTGTGTGTCAGTGCCTGAGAAGTACTGCTTTGGGGCCGCCTCCTAACCCATCTCTTCCCTTTAGGCCTGGACCTCCCCTGGCAGCACCAGTGGCACCCAGAATTTAGAGCTCCCCCTCCTCGATCTGCCCTTACTCTCCAGCCAACCCAGTAACTCCGAGTTTCTTGAGGGAGCTTCACAGAAATGGCCCAGACACAACACAGGAAGGCTTTATGAAGGTGCTTCATGTGAGCAATGAGAAACAGAAAGGAGTACCGCTAATGGGGAAGGTCCATGGCAGGAGTGGGGGCACATTTGATTGGGAAGGGGCAGGGAGCTGTGTGATTTAGGACCCAATGAGAGGCAGGATATGTTTTCCTGCATATGTGGGAGGCCGGCCTTGCGACTCAGGAGATTCCCCCGAACACTGGACGCGCTGCCTTTCCTTCCTGGCTCTGTGGATCTCCAGTGCCTCCATTCTTTCATTCCTCTCCCTAACGGGAGAAGAGCCAACTAGAAAATGCTCCAGTCTTGGGTAAGGTGCTAGTCCCTCAAGAGGGTTTTCTGTGCAATTACTGTCCATAGACTTTGCCCTGAGACCACCCCCCTCAGGACCAGTATGCCCCTGCAACTGAAAAGGTGACAATAGCCGAATCACCAACACAGCTAGGAGGGTTTGTGGCCCCGCAGAGTGGAGCTGACTGGCACCAGGCACAAAATGTCACCACCAGGACCTGGGGCTGAGTCAGACCTCTGGATATAGCTGGGAGCTCCTGTCACTTTAGCCATGATCTGAACATTGTAAGACTTCAGAGCATATTGAAAGGCTATTTGCCGAGAGCACCAAGTTTCGCCTTCTCGGGGATGTCAGAAAATGGCGGGCATCTTCCCCACTTCATGGGAGTGAAACCACAGTGGGACCAAAAGAGCATGGAATGACTGGCCCGAAGATCAAGGACTTCTGCTCATTCAGAACATTGACTCAAGGTGGTCTCTCACTGTATTGCTCTCCCAGGGCTGTTGACAGGGTAGAGTACATTTACTTTCCAAGGCCCGGGTCACCAAAGCTTGGAACTAGGGAGTACTTTGGGGGCAAAATATCTCTTTATTAAAACAACTCAACTTAAACATTAACTGAAAAAGTAGATGAGAGAGCTTTGAAGGCCACTCTATCTTGATACAATTAGGTCCTCTAGATGCCTTAACCATTATCAGTCACAGCTTTAATCTACCCTTAGTTTTATCTCCAGACTGTGTTTTAGATCTGTTAATTCACCTTGAATTCTACTTTTGAATGTATTCATGAAATGTTTTTGGGGCACCTACTATGGACATTTGCCAGATATCATAAAGGGAGTCGTCCACTTCCTCCAGAAGTTTGCAACTTAGGGAGGAGAGCTCCATATCTGAACTAGCTAAACCAATGTAATAAGTAATATCCATGAGTAATTTAGAGAGTTGTTGCTCTGCTAAGTGGATTGGAGAGGAAAGGAGGCTCAGCAGGCTCTGAAAGGGTCAGGTGGAGACAGGACTTGAGCTGGACCAAGGGTAGATAGGAGGGAACTAGGGCGAACTTAGGCTGCTCCCCCACAGGCACACTGTAATGGGTGCTGTGTCTAGGCAGAACATTGGGAGAGTTGGGGATTAAGTTGCCTAGGTTACATGGGACTAGGTTGTGATGAGCTAAAGATTGAGACACTATGGTAGTTATCTTTTTAAACTTTATTTTTCTCAAAACAATCAGTGCATATATCATAAAAAGTTAAACCAGGCTTATTATGAAAATCATTTGTTCTTAGCAATGCCATCTCCCTCATTCCCCAAGGGACAAGCCACCCACCTTCAGTTCTTCTAATTGAATCTCTTTGTGTCAACTTCGAGCTCTGTACATCATATATTATCACTTAACTATTTTTCAGTACTAGACCTAATCAGTTGACTATCTGGTAGAAAGTGGAGATTTTGTTCCATGCCCTCACTGTCTCCCATCCTACTCACATACTTGCAAGCCCTCCATTTTCTCCATGTAATTGTGTGACTTTGGATGAATCCATATTCAACACCATGACATGGCTAAGAACATAGAAACCCTATTTGCTGCTTAGCCGGACATATATTATGACTTACTTCTCCCTTCTGGCAGAACTTTAGTTTTCCCTGGAGTTGATAATCTTGTTTTATTTCTTTATGTGGTTTTCTATGTGCTATCACTAATTCAGACTCCGCCATTTCTATATGTATCCTCTGGTATTCTGTCCTTGTCATTGGGAACTCCCTCTGGAGCCTGCTGCCCTTTCTCTATCTGCTATTGTTTCCCCAGAAGTGAGGATGTGACAGCAGAGCCCTCAGCCGTCCCATGTGACTTCTGGGGGTGGTTGTCTAGTGCCACTCTGATTCCAGGTTCTTCGTTTGGCTACTGTTTGTTTTTGGTTTTGTTTTTCCTGGATGCTTGTGGGATTGTATTCAGTGTTCTGACATTTCACAGTGACATGTCTTATTGTTGGCCTATTTTTCTCCAGCACAGGCACTCTGGAAATTCATATCTTTTAGTGTTAGGGAATTATCTGAAATTAATTTCTTTGACAATTTCTTTCACTCTCAACTCTCTGTTTTCTGTTTCTGGAATTGTTTCTCCCTTTTTTAAAAATTTTTATTTACTTATTTGACAGAGAGAAACACAGCCAGAGAGGGAACACAAGCAGGGGGAGTGAGAGAGGGAGAAGCAGGCTTCCCACTGAGCAGGCAGCCCGATGCGGGGCTCGATCACGGGTCTCCGGGATCATGACCTGAGCCGAAGACAGTTGCTTAACCAACTGAGCCACCCAGGTGCCCCAGTATTTATCTTTTAAAAATAAATTTTTAAAGACTTTATTTATTTATTTGACAGACAGAGAGAGAGAGAGAGTGCACATGAACTGCAGGAGAGGCAGATGGAGAGGGAGAGGCAGGCTCCCTGCCAAGCCCAGAGCCCGATGTGGGGCTTGATTCCAGGACCCTGGGATCACGACCTGAGCTGAAGGTGGACACTTAACTGACTGAGCCACCTAGATGTCCCTGTTTCTTTTCTTGTCTTTCTTCTTCTTCTTCTTTTTTTTTAAATAAGCTCTATACCCAATGTAGGGCTTGAACTCAAGACCCAAGGTCAAGAGTCACATGCTCTACCGACTGAGATAGACAGGTGCCCTGATTAAGTGAACATTTACACTGATAAAATATTGAGATAATAAAAGATGTTATGACTACAAAATACAATTTTATCACCATTAAAAGAACACCCAGAACATTAAAGAGTCTTTAGACATTAAAACCATGATTGGAGAAAACCAAAACGTATGACAGAAGCATTAGAAGACAGAGCTAAATAAACTGTCCATAAAGATCAAAAAAAATATGGAAAAAAGACAAAAAGATGAAAAATCAGAGGAAAAAAAGATAAGGACCAACACCTAAAGAAACAATTCCAGGGGCACCTGGGTGGCTCAGTTGGTTGAGAGACTGCTTTCGGCTCAGGTCATGATCCTGGAGACTCGGGATTGAGTCCTGCATCGGGCTCCCTGCTCGGCGGGAAACCTGCTTCTCCCTCTCTCACTCCCCTTGCTTGTGTTCCCTCTCTCGCTGTGTTTCTCTCTGTCAAATAAATAAATAAAATGTTAAAAAAAAAGATAAATACTCACTTATCAAAACAGTCAGAATGGCCCTTTATTTTTTTATTTTATTTTATTTTTAAGATTTTACTTATTTGAGGGGCACCTGGGTGGCGCAGTTGTTGGGTGACTGCCTTCGGCTCAGGTCATGATCCCGGAGACCCAGGATCGAGCCCCGCATTAGGCTCCCTGCTTGGCGGGAAGCCTGCTTCTCCCTCTCTCACTCCCCCTGCTTGTGTTCCCTTTCTGGCTGTGTTTCTCTCTGTCAAATAAATAAAATATTAAAAAAAAAAAAGATTTCGATCCCGGGTCTCCAGGATCATGACCTGAGCCAAAGGCAGTCGCTTAACCAACTGAGCCACCCAGGCGCTCCAGAATGGCCCTTTAAAAATACATCATATCATGTCCCTCCTCTCAAAACACCACAGTGATTCTGCATCTGACTCACAGGGAAAGCCCGAGTCCCTGCAGGGACTGATGTGGCCCAATGTGCTCTCTCCTCCCCGCCCTCTCTGTTGTCGGCTCTTCCACCTCTGTTCACCTGGCTATGGGCCTCCTCAGTGTTCCTTGACTTCTCCATGCCCACTCCCACCTTAGCACCTTGGCCTTGACTGTTCCTTCTGCCCAGAATCCCTCATTCCTTCAAAATTTTGTTCCAATTGCATCTTCTCAGTAAGGCCATGGCCTCCATGAGTAATACTGCCACCTGTCCACACTCCCGTCCCATCCATGCCTACAGCCCCCCACTGCTGCTGGCCTCCTTTCTCCCGCCCAACTCTTCTTTCCCATAGCAATTGTCCCATTCTAACTCACTAATTTTACTTACTTATTCTGCGTGTTCTTCATCGTTCCATTCCACTCCCTCACCCCACCCCACTTAGAAGGCAGACCTCTCTGTTTCGTTCACTGATGTTCCCAGCACCTTAGAACCATTCTTGGCACAGGGGGCACCAGTAGTCTTTGCCAAGTGAAAGGATATATGAATGGATAAATCTCTTGGAGGATTTTCATGGTTGTTTTGTGAACTTTCCTTCTCCCCACATGCTGGTCTTTTCTCTAGGTTGCTTTTTCTATTTCTTTGCTTCAGTCTTGACCTTTCAGTGATTCATAGCTTTTCGCTTGCTCATGCAAAAGAGCGAGGACACAAAACCCAGTGCAGCTCTGTGTCTTGTTGACCATGGGATGGATCCTCTGTGTGACAGTCTACCTGGGCCATTCACTGTGGAGCACCCATGGTCCATAACTTTAGATCTTTCCCTGAAGCTGTTCTTTCCCAGACACGGCTGGCCAACAGCGCCTGGGAACCAAGTTGGCAACAAAGGCTGGAAGGCTGCTCCCACCCTGGCTGATATCTCCCAGCTTCTCAACCAAAAAGCCTGATTTCACAACTCTCTCCAAAGATCAGACTTTCAGATTCCTGCCAGGGTATGGGAGTGATCGTTGCTTAGAGTTGGGAAGAAGAGGTAGGGTGTAACTCATTTTATTTTTTGCTTTTTGAGCATGGATCCATACCTCAGGGGCTTTGCTACTCCCATGTTTCTTTCTTTCCCCAAAACTCCTTCAGGACCTGAATTCTGCCTTCTTCCCACCACCCGCATTCAGATAAGCTGGTGTCACCCCCAGTGTCATCCACCTGCTGCTTGGACCTCCAGTCACCTGTGCCCTCTCTGTCATTAGACCCGGTTGCTCAGCCTTTACTCATACTTCTGCTCACCCCACCGAGTCAGGAGATCCAAGCACCACTTCACTCATTGACTTGTTTACCAAAACTGCTCAAGAAATATATGTTATGACAGTCCCCAAACAGGAATGGCTTGCTTCCTTTTCAAATCTCTACCCTGGAAAAGACTCGTTTTCTTTTTTAAGAGAAATCAGATTAGAACGAATTGGTTTTATTTTTTTAAGACTGCCCTGTTGCTCTTTGAGATCCATAGAAAGCCCTGTAGAACCAGACCTGGAAAAAACTAGGTCCTGAAGTTCAAAACGCTGTGAGTAATTGATGGCCTGCAATGAGGGTAGAAGGCAGCAGGTCAAAGGCGCAATTCTCTGTGGCCCAGGAAGGAGACAGCTGCATGTTGAAATCTGTCTGGAGTCAGCCAAGACTGGGAGAGTGGCTCTGGTCATCTGGGGTCAACCTGGGGTTTCCCTGCTACCTGGTCATTTCCCAGGCTTCGAAAAACAATAATTTTATTTAAATACAGAAGTGTATCAAGTAAAAAAAAAATCAAATGCCCTCCATTACAAGTTTGCCATTGTATTCTTTCAAGAAAAAAAGTGCATATAAAGAGCCACATGCAGATTCTTTTTCAGCTCTTTTCACTAAGAAATAAAACACGTATACAGAAAAGCATACAAAACGTACATGTATGGCTTAGATAATTAGAAAGCAAAAACTCCAGGAAGTGTCATCCCCAATGTCATCCACCTGCTGCTTGGACCTCCAGTCACCCGTGCCCTGTCAAGGAAGCACCTGTCGAGTCAGGGAGCATCACATGGGCATCCTGGGCATATGGGACAGCACGGGCAGTGAGGTGAGAGACGATGAAGCAGATGCCTCCTGAGAGCTGCCCAACTCAGTTCTGGCCAGTGCACTGTGACGGGAGAGGCCTGGGAGAGGAGGCAGGCAGGTGAGATCTTGGAGAGCCCTTTGTGCCAGGGAAAAGAGGCCAGCCGCCTGTCCGGCCAATCTCTTCACTCTCAGCTCACCCTCTAAATCTGCTAAATAACCCACAGACAGTCTGGCTTTCCTTCTCTGAGGCCACAAGATCAGAACAGAAGATGCCAGCCTTTGATCAAGCCCATAAAACTCCTGACCCTGGATAAAAACAGACTCTTTTGGGTAAAGATGAAAAGAGGCACATGAAAAGAGTCAGGAACACAAAAGAAAATGGAGCAGGAAAATGAGAGGAGTGTTGCTTCCAGTAATGGGAAATGTGTGCCAAGAGGAGGTTCATGTTTGTGGCAAGATTGGAGAGGGCATTGGAGGGGCCACCTGGAGTCCACGAATTCTGCTTTCAGATGAACTCAGGACCCAAGGGTAGACAGAGAAGAGATCTTTAAAAACATGAGGAATCAATAGCAAATGCCTTACAGTATAATAGCGTATGCATTCCCATTAAAATCAGAAGCAGGGGAAAGATATCCACTAACACCTGTCATTCTGGTTAAACAAAGCAAAAGTGGGCTTGAATCTCAGTTCATTGACTGAAGTTTGCAAGAGGGAAGGTGTTCGATTTTTTCTGCTTTTTTCTAATTTTTAAATAATCCCATTGAATTCTAAGCTGGTGATGAATCACCATGCCACCAAGCAACTGAAATGGACTCTTGGTCAGGACTGGAGTGTCCCCTCGCTGCCCAGTGGTGCCAAGGCCTTCAGGGAGGGGAAGCAGCTGGGCCTTGTGTTTCTACGCTAGCCTTTGCTGATATGTGCTCTGGTCTAGACATTCGGTGTTGGTCCGTACATGTAGCTGCGGTGTCCCTTGTTCTCAGCTGCACATTTTCCTAGGTTTCCCGGGCTCAAGAAATATATGCTATGACAGGTTTCTGTGGCTCAGCTACTTCTGCACCCTCTTTGGGCCCATGAGGACGTCCAGTGGCCCTAGTGCCTACCTAGTGGGAGTGGTCAAGGGTCTGTGCTGCCTGTGGGCTCCTTCTGGATATACAGTAAATTATCCCGCTGCTCCCCGCCGCATGCTGGTGTGCATGGGAACCGTGTGGGCTGACTCCAGCCCAGCCATCCAGCTCTGCCCGGAGCCCTTTCATTTCTCAAAGAAATGATAGAATCTTGCTGCTTACCAGGCTCTACTCAGAAAGGAGCATGGGCCCCCTCTGATTGCAGTTTCCCAGTCTACCAAGGAGATCTGTTGTTTGCCAGCTGGTAGCTTTCCTCTCCCAGCCCCTACCCTGCATGTGTGGCAGAGGTTCTGGGTTTGGGGTCCAGGATGCAGCCACACAGTGGGTGCCATTCCAGGCCCACTCGCTTCCTCCTAACTCTCCTCTTTTCTCTCGATCCGGAGCCTTCTGGTTACTCTAAAGAAGCACTCAACTAAAGTACATCAACTAAAGAAGTGAATCTAAAGATCAAACAGGCGGTGGTGAAGCAGTTTCATTTCACTTCTGGTTGTCATGGAGCAATATTTTTGGTCCATACACTGTTCAGAGAAGCCAGTCGGCTGATCATGCATTTGGATACTGTGGCGACATCGAATTGTCATACAAGTTTCTAGATGATTCCTCTCCGAATCTGTACTTACTTCATGGTGGGCCAGGCTCAAAAGGCTCAAGAGCCAGCAGAGGTCAGAGGCCACACTGAGGAACTGTTATGGAGGCTGTCACCTCGTCCTGAGTTCTAGACCTGGTAAAGACATTCAAAACTAAAGATTCATAGAACATCGGGCATCTGGATGGCTCAATCAGTTAAGGGTCTGACTCTTGGATTGGTCTCAAGTTGTGAGCTTAGGGTGGTGGGGTAGAGCCCCGTGCCAGGCTCTGGGCTCAGCGTGGAGTCTGCCTGTCCCTCTCCCTCTACTCCTCCCCCCACTCACATGCTCTCTCTCGCTCTCTCTCTCTCTCTCTCTCTCTCTCTCTCTCTCTCATAAAGTCTTTAAAAAAATATTCCAAGAACATGACTTCCCTTTCCTGTGCATTCTTCTGTGTTACCCCTTCCCTATGCCAGTGGGCACAGGGCACACCGACTGCTGCCAGGCTGGAGAGAAGTGGTCATGAGATCACAGAAAATAGTGGAAATGAAAATTGAATCAGTTCACACAGCAAGTTTCCCTCTTGCTGCAGAAGTGAGAAGTATAAAATTGAGTTGTTGCTTTTTTTTTAATGAGGAAAGTGAAAGATTAATCATAATTTGTAAATAAACAAATTACAACCTATAAAACAGTTGTAATAAGGACATTCAGTAGGATATAAGAGTTACAAAGAAGATCAAGATCAAGAGTGCTTCTGGTGGGCTAGAATAATTATTAGAAAATAATACAGCAAGGTGTTAATTCACAATGATTATGAAACAAAATACTTGAAGGTCAAATTAGTAGGAAGTTACTGAATATACTTGGAAAACATCAGAAGACCTTACTGAGATATTTAGATTTTATTAGTAGCAACTTTATATTGTGAAGAGATATAAATTTGTCTCCAGTACAATCCCCATCTAATCAAAATCACACAGGAGGGGTAAGAGGACTTGACAAAGTGATTCTCAGATCAGTCTAGAAATTAAAGGATGACAATAACGGAGAAAAAGGCGTCAAAGGAGAACCCTGACAAAGTACTTCTTTGATATTCAGTGCCATTACAAAGCTATGGAAATTAAAACCGTAGCTATTGCACAGACAACGAAGGGGAAATCAGTGGAGCAGGAAGATGATCCAAAAAGAGGCCTGAAGATCAATAAAAACTTAGTGTATTATAAATGGGCAATGAAAAGAAAGGATGGGTTACTTAATTAATAAAATAAATTATTATTGAATAAATAAATCATTAGTTAGAACAACTGCTTAACAAATATGCCCAATTCTCCGGGACTCCTGTTTAGATTAGATTTCTTCCTCCCTTTGCGCTGGGGGCTGTCGTGTGATCGGCACTGGCCAATGAAATGTGGGTTGGAGGGATAGGTGTCGCTTCTTTTGGAGGGAAGGGGAGAATCTTAAGCTGGCTCCATGCCCATCGCAATGGGACACGGAGCTCGATCTCACAAGATGGGTGTCACTTCTGAGAAGAAGCTTTAAGGGCCATTACCCAATTTCCCATGTTTTCACTTATCCCTCTGCCTCAGTCCGGGAATGAGGGTGACTCACAACAGAGCCCCCAGCTGACCCATAATGAACACCTAGTGTGAGAGGGAAGGAAGCCTTTGCTGTTTTAAGCCACGGGATCTGGGGATTTTTGTTTCGCAGCTACCCTGACTGGTACAACTGCTGTCTCCTACGTCACAACTGTCAGAAGAAACACAGTTCACGCCAATGTATTAGAATTGCAAATCATTCATGTTTTCTGGGAATATCTGTGCTTTCAAAGGGAGTGTTGGAGAAAAGACGCCTCTCAGATGGAATATAACGTGCTGTATGCAGGACCAGCCAGGTAATCTGTGGGCCCCACTGCAAAATAAAAATATAGACCCCTTGAGGGGTGCCTGGCTGTCTCAATTGGAAGATATATGACTCTTTTTTTTAAAAAAAAGATTTTATTTACTTATTTGACAGAGAGAGAGATCACAAATAGGCAGAGAGGCAGGCAGAGAAAGAGGGGGAAGCAGGCTCCCTGCTGAGCAGAGAACCAAATTCTGCCTCGATCCCAGGACCCTGAGATCATGACCTGAGCCGAAGGCAGAGGCTTAGCCCACTGAGCCGCCCAGGTGCCCCAGAGCATGTGACTCTTGATCTCAGGGTTGTGAATGAGTCCCACCTTGATTGTGGAGATTACTTAAAAATAAAATGTAAAAAAAAAAAAAAGAAAGAAAAAGAAAATATAGGTCCCTTATTTAAAAAGTATTAAAAGTGATGAAGATGGTGTTAGCAGAGCATTAAAACATGCCTGGGCCCTTCTGAGCATGTGTCCCTGTGTGACTGACTACACACACACAGATCGCATACCCATGAAGTTTGCCCGACCCCCGTAGTAACTGATGTGTCTGCATCCTTCCTGTCCTCCCGCTGCAATGTCCTCCCTACTCGGCCTCACATCACACATCCGCCAAGCACTAAGGTAGATGTTTGTGGTTCTGATGTGAAGTCTTCACTCAAATGTCACCTTCTCAATGATGCTAACCATCCCCCTGGTTCCTTATCCCTTATCCTGACTGATTTTTCTCCTTAATACTTATCACCATGCATCGTGGAATACATTTGCTCCTTTCTATTATTTATGTTCCTTTACTAGAATGTAACCCAGGAGGGCTCAGATTTTTGTCTGTTTTGGTCACTATTGAATCCCCAACACCTAGGACAATATATGTCATAGAGTGACTGCTCAGTAAATATTTGTTGACCAAGTGAATGAATCAAAGGATATCAATAACAGACTCTGGACCAGACATCCACACACTGGTGGGTCCATCCATTGAACAGTTTTTAATGGTTGCCCCTCAAATCACTGCATCATGTAATCTTCCAGGGCTGTGTAACAACCGAACCACAGCGCTGCCTGCCCAGTGATGGCATTGGGTGCCTGAGCCATTGCTGGAACTCCTCGTGACAATTATGAAATATACACTTACGGGATGTCCCGAGGCTGGGCCCCATAGGGAAATAATTTTTTGTTTTTAATCAATTTTACCGTGGGGTGCCTGGGTGACTCGGTTGGACAACTGGCTCCTGGTTTCAGCTCAGGTCATGATCTCATGGGTCATGGGAAGGAGCCCCCCTGCCCAGTGGGGAGTCTGCTTGAAGTTTCTCTCCCTCTGCTCCTCCCCCTGCTTGTGCGCTTATGCACACACTCTCTCTCTCTCTCTAATAAATAAATAAATAAATCTTTTAAAAATAATTTAAGAATTAAAAAATAAAATAAAAATCCATTTGACTGGGATATAAGTTACATGCTGTAAGATGCACCCATTTGAATGGCCCAGCTTGCAGCACTTAAATATATAAGCTCACATTCTGCATGATTTTTTTGTTGTGGTAAAAAAATACATAACATTAAATTTACCACCTTAATTATTTTTATTTTTTTTTATTGTTACTAAAATTTTTTTTCCAGTGTTTCAAGATTCATTCCCCATTCCCCACACCCAGTGCTCCACGCTTTAGGTGTCCCCAGTACCCACCACCAGGCTCTCCCATCCCTCCACCCCCCTCCCTCCAAGTCCTTCAGTTTGTTTCTGTGTTCAAAATCTCTGTTGTTTCGTTTCCCTCCCTAGATTACCCTAGTTCCCATTTGCTTTCCTTCTGCCACTGTCCTCCAGTTTGCCCCTCATCACCTTAATTATTTTTAAATGTCCGGTTTGATAGTGTGAAATATATTCACATTCTGTGACCCACCACTAGGATCTTTTTATCTTGCAAAACT
>PITA01016757.1:0-45516 GCA_004023965.1 Spilogale gracilis
CATTTCATTTCATTTCATTTCATTTCATTTTCATTTCATTTCATTTCATTCCATTTCATTCCATTTCATTTCATTTATTTTTTCCATAAGCCAGCCACCCTATCACTCTTTCTGCCAACCCCTGGAAACCCTCAATTTGTTTCCTGAGATTAAGAGTCTCTTATGGTTTGTCTTCCTCCCCGGTCCCATCTTGTTTCATTTTTTTCCCTCCCTACCCTTCGCGAACCCCCACTGCCTCTCTAATTCTTCATATCAGAGAGATCATATGATAATTGTTTTTCTCTGATTGACTTATTTCGCTCAGTGTAATACCCTACAGTTCCATCCATGGCGTTACAAATGGCAGATTTTTCTTTCAAAAAATTATTCTCTCAAAATTACATTTTACAGAAAAAAATCAGCGATTTCCTATTTTATAGAGCAGAACTCTGATATAAGTGTAGGTTCATAGAAGCCGGAGGGAATGTGTTCAGTTCTTGTCCCCTCCATTTATGAACTAGCTGTGTCCTTGGGCAGGTCAATTAAAGTCTCTGGGATTAGTCTTCTCGGTTCTATAAGAAGGACAGAAATGTTCTCATTCACAGGGCAGTCATAATGATTGAGATAATACATACAAAATTCTTAGAACAAAAAAAGTTTTGTTTTGCTTTGATTTTAAAGATTTTATTTATTTATTTGACAGAGAGAAAGATCACAAGTAGGTACAGAGGCAGACAGAGTGAGCAGAGGAACAGACTCCCTGCAGAGCAGAGAGCCTGACACCAGGCCTCAATCCCAGGACCTCGAGATCATGACCTGAGCCAAAGGTAGAGGCTGTAACCCACTGAGCTACCCAGGTGCCCAAGAACAAAAAAAGTTTTTAATAGATATTAATTTTTAATGAGGTTATTATATCATCTTCTCTATCCAATATTACAGATATTTAAAAATTGTTGAATTTATTTGAATAAGTCAACTGCCAAATGGTATACAAACTATGGGTATTTCAAATATTAGAGGAAAAAGAATTCCTCATGAAAATTCATCAAGTTTGAAAGGGTTAGTTAAAATTTCCCTGAAATTAAATTTCAACTGGATTTCTAAGTTAAATTAATTTTGAATTAATGTTTATTAAAATAATTGAAAATTACAAAAGTGTTTTTCTTCTTAGTTTTTACTAATATTATCTTTAAGAATTATATCTCTTTTTTTCCCTCAGAAGCAGTGATCTAATAGTTTAGAGGTTAAAAGTATTTTCTATAATGTGGATTCATTTCTTTGTAATCCCATTCCTTCCTCCAATCCAAGTCTTTACTTCATATATATACTTATGCATAGCCACTGAAGCTACAATTGTTTTCCCCCAAAGCAATTTCTGATCAGGTCAAGACCAAATAAAAATGTACTACTGTACCTTTTCTTAGGCCTAGATATTTAATTTAGATATTAAATATAATATACCCTATTTAGTTTTTTAAGATTAACCATCAGTCAGGTGCCTCCACTTACATACCAGTTTCTCCTTCCAGAGCTCATCCACTCCTGCCGATGTGTTATTGTTATATACCCTACTTAATTATTATTACATTGCACTTGCTATTACTCTTCTTCTGAGGACTCTAATCGTCAATAACTTCGGCTATCACATGCTTTGAAATCCAACTCCAGATTTTCATATTCTAGGAAGCTTTACTTTTCTATCTAAATATGACCCTCATCTGTTCTCCATTTATTCAATTTTCTCTGAACCACTTTACTTTAAACATGCAGCTAAGCTACTTTATTTTATTTTACACAATAGTATCATGTTTGGAAATAGTAAATTTCTCAAGGACTGGGGCTAGTTCTATTTTACTTGAGGTAATTTATCTGAGGTGCTCTCTAAATGAGTAACTCTATCAAGCAGACATTAATTGAAAAAAGAAATCTGAAAGATAATCACAGACATGCATTCCCAATGGGGGCAGTGTCAACCTCAAAGGGATTACCTGGGATGCCTGGGTGGCTCAGTGGGTTAAGGCCTCTCCCTTTAGGCTCAGGTCATGATCTCAGGGTCCTGGGATCAAGGCCTGCATCAGGCTCTCTGCTCAGCAGGGAGCCTGCTTCCTCCTCTCTCTGCCTGCCTCTCTGCCTACTTGTGATCTCTCTCTCTGTCAAAAAAAAAAAAAAAAAAAAAAAAAAAAAAAAAAAAAAGAATCTTAAAAAAAAAGGGATTAACTGGTTTTGGGGGCAAAAGTCTTAGATATGAAAATTGTGGGCTTCTAAACGGTTTGCAGTTATACCTGTCACATTAACATTAACGTTTATCTGAGGTATTAGTATTTCGTGAGTATTGAGAAGATTAAGAACAACGATTCCTTAGCTTGGTGATAATAAAAAAGATTGATAAACACTAGTCCTGAATAATTTGTCATACAGAATTTCTTTTTTTTTTTTTTTTTTTGTATATCTACTCAGAGTAACTTACAGAGTAAAAATTTCATGTGTGCCCTACCGCAATAATGGTATGCGTAAGTATGGGACATTTGCCAATACTTTTCTAGAGCCCTGAGTTTGAGTCAAGCCCTCATTTTAATATATCTGCATCTAATAATTATATTTTCAGATTTATGTACTTGCCTTATGTTCTAGATATAAAAATTGAATATATTCCAGAAGTATGACACCAGGCTAAATCCATCTAATGTGAGCTTTCAAAAATATTAACTAAGTCTAAAACCAGGATATAAAATGACTGTGGATTGGAAGAGAAAAAAAAATCAAAAGAAAAAGGGTGTACAGTTTAAAAGATATATCTGTGTCCTTACAGAGCAGGTCATTGATCCGCCACTGCTTTGTTAAGCAATAAATTCTTAAATATAACTTATGCATCTTTGGATTGGCTTATAGACAAACCCAGGCAATAAATAACAGTATGGGGATCCATAAAAATATCTTGAGGTTGCAGAACTGATGACAATTACTTATAACTATTATACTTCTCTCAGTGAGTTCCCTGGGATTCTAAAGCAGATGATATCACAAATCCTAAGGTATATTTTAAAGGGCAAACGTACTCTGTGATCACAACATGATCACATTTGGAGATGTGTTTTCATATCTATAGGGCATCAGATTAAATTTTTAACTTTTAAGATAAGAAAACAGCATATCCATAAAGCAAAGTAAAATATTCACCAGTAGCTGAAGATTTCTGAAAAGCATCTTGTGGTAAAAGTCATATCAAATATTTTTTTTAAATTAACTTCAGGGTACACAGGCATAAAAGTTGTAAATAATATTACCCCTGACAAGAATATGGTTGTTCCCTTCCCTGAATTTACATAGGATAAAGAAACTAAGCCCAATACATGAAACACCTTATTTGTTACCTTGAATAAATCGTTTTTCAACTTTATTTAGTCTATCTGTGACAGTTTCAATCTACCCTAAACTCATCGCATTTTATTGAAACTGAATTTTCTAGGGTCTCCAGTGAATTAATGTGGAAAGACTACCAAGGTCTCTCTCTTTCCCTCAAAACTGTGAATTTCTTTATTGCCTTAGAGCCTGAGCAATAGGATTCTAGACATTTACTATGTCTCTGTGTAGCCATTAGAGCTCTTTAAATTGGTATGCTTCTTTCACTATATTAATGGCTCTCTTCCTCACAGTAGATCAATTATTCAATCCTTAGAAACTACTGAGTAAAACCTGTCTGAAACTAAATTCTCAAACTGAATTCCCTACATCAGCTTAAAAACTTCAATCCAGCACCACCAATATGCAATATGCACAACAGACATAAAGATGAATTTACAAGTTTAATAACAAAAACAAAAGAAAGCACAAAAATGAAGCCAAAGTAAGTGTATGTGTGTATAGGTATGTGTGTGTGTACATCATTATCAAAAACTACATGGAAAGAAGGTTAGTCTTTATATTTTAAATAGCAGAGTTGAAAGGATCAAATCAAAAATTAAGCATACAGTAGTAGTTAAATCATAATTTATTTTAAAAGGTTAGTTATTTTAATGAATTTCTTTAATTTTTAAATTTTAAATAGTTTTAACAAGTGAGGCAGGGGTTCTGACTCAGGATCTGAGAGCAGAGGGTGGTTATAGGTGTCTAAAGAGTCACTGTCTAGGTTCAGAGTAACTAGCATATTTTTTTTGTGAAATTGTGTAATATATGTAGAGGTGAATTTATTATATGTATAGGTGAAATTATTAATTTATTAATTGAAAAAAAGTTCAACTGGCATATGTTTTTCACACCAGTGAAGAATCACAGGCAGAAAGTTAATCAAGAATAATTAGTAATCATGAGGGGCGCCTGGGTGGCTCAGTTGGTTAAGTTACTGCTTTCGGCTCAGGTTATGATCCTGGAGACCTGGGATCAAGCCCCACATCAGGCGTCCTGCTTGGCGGGAAGCCTGCTTCTCCCTTTTCAGTCTCCCTGCTTGTGTTCCCTCTCTAGCTGTGTTTCTCTCTGTCGAATAAATAAATAAAATCTTAAAAAAAAAACAAAACTGAAAATAAAACAAAAACAGATTAAATTGTACAATCTATATACTAAAATAGTTGCCTAATTTGTACCATTCCTGATACATGGCTGATACCAAGGGTTCTGATACCTTTTCAGCTCACCAAAGAGGTTTTCATAGGTAAGAGGCATTTTCCAGCTCTAAGTTTATGAGGTTTACACCTTGTTAGAAAGTTGTCAGATATACCCAGTAATTTGACTTAAAGAAAACTGTTTAATGAACTTTGTTTATGGATGATGAGGTTTCTAAAACAATATATATAAATTTATGGCTGATTTTGATAATGATGTATGTATATAAATTGTCCTTATAAAATGGTAATCGTCTGCTAGATAAATGAGAAGGAAACTGGGGTGAGGATGAGAAAGCTGGCTTAGGCTGTCTGTATTTCACCTTTCCTGCTTAATATCATGTGGGCCTCTACAGCTGCATTTATGGACTTTTGCCTCATTGAAGCAGGGCTGCCGACTTGTTTACTTCGACAAAGTATAGCTCTCATCTTCGAAGACAAGTGGTAGATCTTGCTTTTCTTCATATGCTAGTGGCACAGGGTTTATTGCGCAAAGACCCAGGTTTCATTACCGGCTTTCCCACTTGAGCAGGTTACTTAGTTTCCAAGACTCAGTTTACCCTTTTGAGTTTCAATATCTGAAGCCACTGTGGGAATCACAGAATCACGCTCAATGCCTTGCAAGGTGTCTGCTATCCCTCAGGGCTCCGTATGTGAGATGTTGCTATATCATGCTCAGTAGCAAGTAAAAAGTGTTCTGATTATAGAGCTGCTCTGTCACTATGGATATAGTATTTTATTGATACTGTATTAACAATATTAATAAAAAACTAAGTCAAATGTAAGATGACGGACCTGAGGTTGGCAAAGCATATTCAATGGTCCAAACTCCGTCAGCTTCCTGTCTTTGTACGGCTGGCAAGCTAAGTATTCTTTTCACATTTTAAGAGCTTATAAAAGATAAAACAGAAACAAAGAAAATACAACAGAGATTGTATAGGAGTCACAGCACCTAAAATATTTATTACCTGGTTCTTTACAGAAAAAGTTTGACAATTGCTGCCATAAATAATCTAGAGAACATGATTTCAATTAAAAACACCAAGAATATCTTTTGAAAAAAAGAAATCTTAGAAAATTATCTTGATGAGTTTCGTATGAATTGATGCATTTGTAAAATGTCCTACTTTTTTAGTAAGTATATATGTAATTCAAGCTATAGCATACTCCTGATCATACTATATGCCTTCACCTATACTGTAGCTTTAATACATTACACTCTAAAAATTTTTGACAGTCTTCTTCTTAAAGAGTGGAGCTTTATCCCCTTCCATGTGGGCCAAGCTGTGGACTTGCTTCTAATAAATAAGAGTGGTCGAATTGTTGCTATACTGCTTCCAAGTTGTAGTCATAAAAAGTGTAACTTTGTCCTGGCTCTCTTGGTACGTCACTCTGGGGGAAGCCAAGCATCATGTCTTCAGCATATCAGGAGAAGCCCACACAGAGAACACCCAAGACTCCTCCCACCGCCAGCACCAGCACAGAGAGCAGCCCTGTGTGTAAGCCCCCTGGAAAGTGCAGTCTCTTGCAAGAGTCCAGCCTTCAAATGATTGCAATCTCAGCAACATTTTGAGCACAACCTTGCAACCTCATGAAAAAAATATATGTATATTTTAAGATTTTATTAATTTCTTTGACAGAGCATGTGCACAAGCAGAGGGAGTAGCAGAGGCAGAGGGAGAAGCAGGGTCCCCACGGAGCAGGGAACCCAATATGGAGCTCATTCCGATGACCCTGCGATGATGCCTTGAACTGAAGCACATACTTCACTAACTGAGCCACTGAGGTGCCCCCTCATGAGAAATCATGAAACCAAACTGTCCAGCTATGCAACTCCCAAATTCCTGTCTCAAAAAAATGGAGTTTAAACCGCTCATTGTGGGAATAAAGAAGAAAACCGATGTCAAATACTAGTGCTTTTTAAGTGTACTTTTTCCACTCTGAATTAGAATATTTTGTGTTCTCAAAAGGCTTTTAAATCACTTAATGAAGAACGATTGCATTATAGACCTAATTGAAGGATACTGCTAGTTGGCCACCAAAATTCTTTACTCTTTATATAGTAGAAAATTTGTAACTTGTATTTGGCTGTGCAGTTAGGGACAGAATTTTCCAGGGCACCCTGGAAAGCTGCAACCATATGTCTGTGCTCTTGTCAATGAAAGGTAACAACGAAATAAATGTTACAGTTACGAACATCAGCTACATCTCACTTGCTTCCGAGGAAATCTTGACTCTTAACTTCGTGATTTCCATGATGGCAATACTCAAAGTGACTTAGGAAAGAATGTGTTAAAGTTGGTAGAGGTACCATCATCCTAAATTCTTGAACTATCGCCTGGATCAGAGCTGATTGCTGATCTGCTAAATTTGTGCCTGAATTGTTCAAAAGGTAAGAAATAAATTCCATCTTACTTGATCCATCAGATTTTTGGTGCTCTTTCAGCTATTAGTGGTTCCTTAATAAACCCTATATTGGTTCAATAAAACTTACATAAGTGTTGGTAATTCCAGTGGCCTCTAAATGACAAAACTCAGAGTTACTAGATGTTTCATAATGCTAATTAAAGGAAAACACTGAAATTAACTGAAGTTTCATACACAGCCACATATTTGTAAGTAAACTTAAGGTAAAATTATTTTGTATGTTCATGATGCCAATCAAGAGTACACATGAACTGGGGCGCCTGGGTGGCTCAGTGGGTTAAAGCCTCTGCCTTCAGGTCAGGTCACGAACTCAGGGTCCTGGGATCGAGGCCCGCATGGGCTCTCTGCTCAGCAGGGAGCCTGCTTCCCCCTCTCTCTCTGCCTGCCTCTCTGCCTACTTGTGATCTCTCTCTCTCTCTGTGTTGAATAAATACATAAAATCTTTAAAAAAAAGAGTACAAGTGAATTAAAACTACCTAAATCCTTAATTAAAAATATGGTGTGCATCAATATTGTCATGCATTCAGATATATGATTATAAATATTGAGTTTTATAATTGCTGAGGTTATTAATGACATGCATCCATTCCCTAATAAATCCTATTCATGTAATTTTATGACTTATGTTAGAAAGAACTTAAATAAAGACATGGAGCCAAATGAGAAAAGATTAAATACTAATTTCTCAATATATACTCTGGGCAGATCAAATAACTCTTTTTTGTAACTTTGCTACATCTTTTGTAAATTGATGTACCTTAGTGTCATTATGGGGACTAAATGGGATAGCATAAAAATGAACTGTCACTAACTCATATACTCATGCCATATGTATGTACAATGTTTCTCAAAAATGTTTTACACATACACATATATATGCATGTATACATACATATAATCTTCTCGCTAAGAATTTTAGCAATGTTCCATTTTATGTGACAAGGAAAATGGGTTATTTAATTAGTCAATGACTTACTGATTTTTATATCTGCCATGGAATAGTCATTATTTTAATATTTCCAAAAGTAAGTCAGTGTTAAGCCAGTTAAGGGACAGATTCACAAGGAAATGTTGGACATGAGTGTTCTGTTGTTTTGTTTTGTTTTTTACTGATAATTTCTTGCTGTTTTTAAAGAAATAATACTAAGAAACACTGTCAGATTTAGGCCATTGTAAAACCATAAGGAACTCTCAACAGTAGGAAACAGACTGAGGGTTTCTGGAAGGGAGGTGGGTGGGCTGAAGGGGTAACTGGGTGAAGGGCATGAAGGAGGGCAGTGATGTAATGAGCAACAAGTGTCATACACAACCGATGAATCACTGAACTCTACGGCTGAAACAATACACTGTATGTTGATTAATTGAGTTTAAATTATATGAAAAAAGGCCATCAGTTATCTTTGCAAGTGTTTTTTGTTTTGTTTTGTTTTGTTTGTAGAGTGACATGATTTGAAAATAAATTGCAAAGTATTAAAATGTTAATCACTGATAAAGACACAGAAACAAAATATATAGGTGTTCTTCCGCCCCCAATTCTTTGGTTTACAATGTAAGAAGAATGAGCAATAGTATTTTCTTTTTTTTTTTTTAAGATTTTATTTATTTGACAGAGAGAAACACAGCCAGAGAGGGAACACAAGCAGGGGGAGTGAGAGAGGGAGAAGCAGGCTTCCCGCCGAGCAGGAAGCCCGATGTGGGGCTCGATCCCGGGTCTCCAAGATTGTGACCTGAACCGAAGGCAGTCACTTAACCAACTGAGCCACCCAGGCGCCCCAGCAATAGTATTTTCAACTAGAAAAAGGATTTGGGCAAGAGGAAGGTGTAGAGAGAAAACAGATGGTCATTTTTTTATAGGAAAAGAGGGCATCATCAAGAAGGGCATTGCAAAAACTAAGGATACAGTGATAGAGATAACACACAGAGTGAGAAAAATCGAGGGGAAAAAGGGCGGAAAGAGAGAATATTTCTAGAACATGGGCAGCACAAGTCCATTTTTTTTTCTTTTTTTTTTTCTTTTTTACAAACCCTTGGGTCGAGGGCTGACTTTGAATAGATCTCAGCGAGGGAGCTGCTCTGCTAGGTAGGAAACCCCGACCCAGAAGCAGGTCCTCTAGGAATGGTTTAGCACCAGGTTCCCCACGAACGTGCATTGCCGGAAGGGCGAGGGGGAGGCCCCCTTTCCGGCCGCGCCCCGTTTCGCGGAAGGAGGGGCTCTCTGCACCGGACCCCGTCCCCACAGGGGGCCCGGTAAACTGCGCCACGCGGGGGTGCGCGTGGCCAAAATTATTTTTTAACACCTTCAAGATTAATCTTGAAAGACAATAAAGTGCTTTTTCCTCTCAAAGACAGGAAACAGAATGTATTTTAAAAATGCATAACACTTTTGAGATAGGAATGTCCAAGACGAGTGATATTAAAGCTGAAGAGCTTGAAAGAGGTTGGGGAAGGGACTGAGTGTTAAAGAAATGTGCAGAGAATGAAACACATTATTTTACTGGAAAACTAACTTAAAGCATATGCCCTGTTATAAAAAGAAAGTGATGAGGCTAAGACAGTAGGTCTTAAAAATTCTCATCATAAGACCAAAAAAAAAAAAGTATGTGAGATGATAGATTTTAACTACATTTACTATAATCATTATATATATATATATATATATATATATATATATATATCCTTTACCATTTTTACCATAATGATATATATATATCATTATGGTGTACAACTTAAAATTAGGGAATTTTATGTCAAGTCTATCTCAATAAAACTAGGGGGGGGGAAACTGGTAAAGGAAAACAGCTTAATTTAAAGCAAGATGCTAACGAACAAACAGTTTAAATCCATCCCTGTCAATTACAAGCTGCCAGAACTATAGATATGGCAAAGTGAGTTTATTATTTCTTGGTAAAACTGGTCACTACTGGGTGGCTCAGTTGGTTAAGTGACTGCTTTCGGCTCAGGTCACCATCCTGGAGACCAGGGATCAAGCCCCACATCAGGCTCCCTGCTCAGTGGGAAGCCTGCTTCTCCCTCTCTCAGTCCTTCTGCTTTGTTCCCTCTCTAGCTGTGTTTCTCTCTGCCAAATAAATTAAAAAAACAAAACAAAACAAAACAAAAAACTGGTCACTACTTTGACAGAGACTCAGGAATGTCTCGGTAGAAAGGCCAATTTCAAGATATTTATGAGGTTCAGATATCTGGTTTAAGGTGGGTTTTCCCACATGAGGTCTAACTTCAGCTTGGGCAAGGATTCTGATATAATAATTTAGGACAGACAAAGCAAGGGGAGGGTTTTGAGATGAGAGCTCAGAGAATCTTGAAAAATAATCAATTGTTTGATACTATTGAAAAGTTATACAGCCTGATGTTCACTTAACCTTTACAGAAAGTCCCTGAAATAAACAAATTTTGGGGAACTTTTACTTACTTGGGCAAGAATTTCCTTGAATAATAAAGTCAACTTGATGAAGACAGTGGCATTATAAACTTCTGTTAGTGAAGACAGTAAACTGTGTGAGTATAGAGGTTTCTGTGCTTCATTTACTTCTTTTTTACATAGAACTAGATATGTTTCTCATATAGAGCAAGAATTCCTTTCCTAGGTATGGATGATTATGGTAAAATATAGATAGTTCAGTGCTAATCTATCAAGGCTTAGTAAGAAAATATTAGAAATATTCAAAACACATTACGTTCTAATAATCCATCAGTATAGTTATTTTGCTATAAAATATGAATATTTATTTCTAATGGTTTAAAGGATTATTTTATTTTATTTGAATTTTGTTATTTTCTTCATCTTTGAGATCTCAAGTATCCTCTTTGTTTACATTCTTATGACATTTAGTTTGTGGGTATAACTAATGAATATAGTAAGTAAGATACATTTTTGCTGTTATTATTATTGAATATTTTAGATGAAATGTATTATAAATAATAATAAACATGGTGATATTTATCTGCTTTATAGTCACTATATATCACGAATGATGTATGGAAAATGAATTTATGTCTAACACATTTATTAATACATGTTATTAGTTAATATTAGAAAATAACAGAATTCAAATTAAAATTAGAAAACAATGCCATGAAATATAAATACATTTCATAATTTATCCAATTGATAAAAAAAAAAAAGGAAAAGAAAAGCAAGCAGTGTCAAGAAAGACTCTTCCCCAGAAGGAATCACAGAGATTAGTGAAACCTAAGACAAGCAGCTCTGAGTAAAGCCAACATGAACTGAATCCCAATGAGAGAAGCATTCTAGTCTTCATAGTTTGAATATTCAAATCTTCCCTTAGTTTGCCAGCAGCACTTCATTTTTAACATATCTTCAGGACTTCATTAAATGACTCCAGATTTTTTTCCCAAGGTTTAAAACATTTACACTATGAATATATCATTTTACTTATTTATGGAGTTAAAGAGATTAGTTAATGATGTCTCCTAAAGCTGAGAAAAGGGAGAAGAAATGGGAAAGAAATCATGAAAGACAAATGATTAAGTAATGTAGGTTGTTTTCTATTATATCTACAAGTCAGGATGAAATATACAGTGCTTGTTATTGTTTTAAAAGGCACTGGAAATGGAGAAAGCATAATAATGATATATTTTTTTTAAAAAAGATTTTATTTATTTATTTGACAGAGAGATCACATGTGGGCAGAAAGGCAGGCAGAGAGAGAGGAGGAAGCAGGCTTCCCACGGAGCAGAGAGCCCGATGTGGGCCTCAATCCCAGGACCCTGAGATCATGACCTGAGCCGAAGGCAGAGGCTTTAACCTACTGAGCCACCCAGGTGCCCAATAATGGTATAATTATAAATCTTTGAAGTTCTTCATTGTTTAAAAGTGTTAAATCTATTAATGTAGTGAGATTGTGCAATCTCAAGACAAATATATTAGCATTGTCTGTTTCACAATAGTATAATTTAAAACAATATCTATAAGTGAAAAATATACACTTTGCCCTTTGGTTAATTTTCTTTTGTATCCCTTTGCCCTTGGTTAATTAAACAGAAGGTAGGATAAATTTGTGAGGGCTCTCCCCACACAGTGGGGCCTTCCTTGACTATGATGTTTAAAATACAGCCTCCCCTTTAAAAAAATAAAATGAAATAAAATAAAATATAGCCTCGCTTTCTATACGCACACACACAGACATATACACACACACACATATTTCTGCTTTTTCTCTATAACATTCATCACCATCTGGCATATCTGTTATTTTTAAATATTTGTTATTATTTATTCGATTAAGTTTTGCTCCCTCCTACTCCT
Source organism: Spilogale gracilis (assembly GCA_004023965.1). NCBI lineage: Eukaryota > Metazoa > Chordata > Mammalia > Carnivora > Mephitidae > Spilogale > Spilogale gracilis. The sequence continues at coordinate 12,286 of PITA01016757.1, forward strand.
ACCCTAGAATGTTCAGCTCTATAATCACAGAAAGATGGTTTTATGCCTGCTTTACTCCCAGATAAAGTCAGTTCTGTAGTCAGTGTCCATCAAGTAGTAGGTAATCATATATATATATATATACATATATATATATATATATATTCTTTCTTTCTTTTTTGTAATCATTAATAATAATTGTAGGAAAGGAGGAAAAAATAAGAAATAAAAATCAATAAAATAAAAAATGAGGAAATTATGTCTAAAGAGTAAATGGACAACAGAGCTAATGGAAGAAGGTCACCATTAGATTTCTAAGCCCACCTGAAAGTGACTTTCTGTTTCATCTTATATCTCAGCATGCTAATAAGGAAAGAGTGTCTTAGAGGAGATGCTTTGTGGCAGGAGCTTGTATCCTCACTTTTCCTTGGCATGGTCCCCCCTTACTCTTATCACACTAGGATAATTTATATGAGGTTATGATAGTTAATTCTATGTGTCAACTGGACTGTGACACGAAGTGCCCAGACATTCACAGAAACATTATATTTGTGGTCTGTGGGCGTGTTTCCTAATGACATTAACATTTGAATTTGAGATCTGAGTAAAGCAGATTGCCCTCCCCAGCGTGGGAGGCCTTATCCATTGAAGGCCTGCCTAAAAGAAAAATGCAGAGTAACAGAATTTACTTTCTGTCTGACTGTCTTGCATCTGGGGCACAAGTCTTCTCCTGCCTTTGGACTCAGGTGAGAACTCTACACCATTAGCTCCCCTGGGTCTCCAGGCTGCTGACTGCAGATCCTGGGACTTCTCAGCCTCCATAAGTGCATGTACCAAATCCTTATAATAAATCTCTACCTGTCTGTCTGTCTGTTTATCTTATCTTATGATTCCCTAGTGGCTCTCTTTCTCTGGAGAACACTTACTCATACAGAGTCTTGAGATATAAGTGGTCAAGGACACAAGTAAGCCTGACTTCAGTGCTGAAGTTTTCTTTTCTTAGGTTCACCTACACACAAAAAAGTGGTCCATAGAAGGTTCTCTGCTGGTTTGGGGACAAAGCTATATCACGAAAGAAACTGCTTGGGTAAAAATCACAAATGACTCTGCCATTTGCAAAATCGAGCAGAGAGTTTTCAGGCCTGGAATTATGTGATATCTCATCAGTACTCGACAAAAATGACCTTGTTTTCACCTAAACTCTTACTTACTTTGACTTCCGTGACACCATGCTCTACTGTTGTGTTCGAGTAGCCCACTAGTCTTTTTTTTTTCTCTGAATTTATTCATATTCTACTTTACCAAGATTATAACTCAATGGGAGATGCACTTCTTTTAAGCTTTAAAACTCTATTAAAATATTTGATCCACCTTTCACACTGTTCTTCTAATAAATTTTGAATATCACAAATTCTATACAAAAATAAAATGAAGAAAAATGAGATAAAGCCAAAATAACAGTATCTTGAAATGCTGTTTAGTTCTAATGACTTCTAATGTTAATCATTAGCAAACCAAGAAAGAATATATATTTTGGACAAGATGTATTGTTAATGATAAAGAAAACGACTCCATATTATGAATAGCTGTCTTGATTTTTTTTCAAAAAAGAGGGAAAAAGCTTTAGATGAATCTGTTGTTTTCATCCCATGAAGAGCCAATGAAGAAGACTGATTAGGATCCAGAAATGTTCTACTATAACATTTTCTTATTTCCTGTGCCTGCATTATTATTTTTATATACAACCTTAAATATCTTTTCATTAATATGTTAAAACTATCTTATTAGCAAGGGATATGTCAATTAAAAGTAGATAATTCTGGGGCGCCTGGGTGGCTCAGTTGGTTAAGCGACTGCCTTTCGGCTCAGGTCATGATCCTGGAGACCCAGGATCGAGCCCCACATCAGGCTCCCTGCTCGGCGGGAAGCCTGCTTCTCCCTCTCTCACTCCCCCTGCTTGTGTTCCTTCTCTGGCTGTGTTTCTCTCTGTCAAATAAATAAAATCTTTAAAAAAAAAAAAAACTAGATACTTCAATATTTAAGCCTACTTTTAATAGTTGGCTTTATTTATTTGGTTAAAATTTTCTTCCAAGCACTCACTCCCACACTATAATGTTCAAACCACCACTTTTTAACTTAACCAAGCAGAGGTAATCTGATGAGTATTGCAAATTACTGGCTGTGAACAAAAGATCAAATATTGCTCTCAACACCTAGGCATTCTTTAATTCCTATTGTTCCCTAAAGATGAAAATCATGATCAAAATAATGGTGATAAGAAAAAGTGAAATGATAAAAATATGACGAAGAAGAGGGAGCAAAAAGGACAGAGCTACTATATTTTGGAGTTTATGTGTACCAGGAGTTTTTTCTAAACAATTTACATGTATTAACCCATTTAGTCTTCACTGAGACCCCATGAAGCAGGTGATATTACAATTCCCTTTTTCATAGATGATAAAAAAAATGGAGCACAAGGATCAGTACAGCTGGAATTCAAATGCAGGAGGCTATGCTCTAGAGCCCCTACTTCTAACCATCAGACAGAGTATCTCTGATAATTAGTTTATTTAGGATGTGGGGATCTCTAACATGAACTCAGCAGGGGTGTCAGTGAGGATTTGTTTATAATTATTACAGTGCTTATTTCTTTATTTGTTAAGGTAGAAGTTCTATGAAGTATATGTTCTAAGGTAGAAGTATTTTAGTTCTAATATAATCTTCCTGAACCCAAATGAACATAACTTTACATGTTCTTGTTTGTTGTTAGCTCCCAAATTTAGAGATTATTTTTCTAATCATAATATTCCTCAAAGCTTATGTCTGATGTCATTCATGATTCAGGCTAGATTTAGTATTTCTCAAGATGAGGTTCAAGATTATTTGCATCCTAGTAACCTGAAATGTTTATAAAAAATAAAGATCCCTGAGCTGTCCCTCCACTTATACTGAATAAAAATTTCTAGATGGGGAAATGGGAATATACATCTTAATCAAAAGACTAGTGCTTTTCACATTGCACTAAATTTCAGACAACTTGTTATAGACATCTTGTCAATTCCAAGGTATAACAAAGAGGAAAATTCAACATCATAATGTAATTCAACATTACAAGAATCAACAATTTACAAAATTGTAATTTAAGAACAGTCAGGTTTGTTACAATATAATATCCAAGCCGTGAACATAGTTGTAGTTCTGAACAAAATGTGGTTCTCAGAAAAAGAAGTAATAATATTAATATTCAGAATGCCATTTTTAATCAACATATATTAGCTTCTACAGATTGCCAATAAATTTTCTAATTTCCACCATCCAGTTCATAATTGTTTCTGCACTTTTGTTAGGAATTAATATTGAGTTTACTCCCAGGCAGAATTTATGCCTTCGTAATATTCACATGAGAAGTAGGTCATCTTTTGTCTTTTGTCACCTTTGAAAACATTTAAGGTTTCTCAGGGAATATTGACAGTGGCTCAGGAATTCTGAAATTCTTTCATTATTATGAGATATATCTAGGTGTAGAGACTAGAACTAAGTTAAAAGAGGCATAGCGATCCTTGGATAAGTATGAGAGTGATTATGAGTCAGAAATAAACCCTGGGTGAGCAATTTACTCTATTTTCTTTATTTTGTATTACTATTGGTCATTCAAGATATAAGTGATAAGTAGGCTGGGCCAGCTAAACTACAAAGAGAAAAGTACTTAATTTTTCTCTAAGCGATGACACATTCTCTGGTCATTGCCTTATTTTAAAGAAATAGTTGAATTCATTCGACCTAACTCCAGTGGCTTCAAATAACTTTGCTTATTACATGGCTTAAATTTCATCAAATAGCACATACAGTTTTGAGCTACATTCTCTTCTTTATTCTAAATTTTATGTTTCCTGTCACTTTAATATGCTTTAAAAGTCCTCTGTGTCCTATACTGTCAGAATTAAAGGCCTTCCTCATTTCATTTTTTTATCAATTATGATAATGGATATTATTTGATTTAGCCCTACCTTTCTAAGGGCTCCGCATTTTCTTTACTGTTACAGGAGTTTCATCTCTTCTTTATCTAGGAAGCCAGTTTGCATTGGCCATTGCGAGAGAACTGACTACTTCATGAAACAAGTATGTTCTGCATCATGGATCAGAGGAGTTCCTTAGCTGGGTACTCATGCCATTTGGACCTTCAAACAGAATACACTTTCTCTCCCTTTTCCTCCTTCACCCTGTTCTTTGTGTTTACACTCTCTTCAACATACGAAGTCAGCCCATGTAGATAATAGAGGATACGACTTTATTTTAATGGTAACATGTCCAGATAGAAGAGTTATGGACTACATTGTGGGTAAATCCTTTAACCACAACCAAGAAAGATATGAAAATGCCACTTCTGTTTTTAAGGGGTCAAAGAGATGGTGGTAAATTGTAACAGTGAGTCACTGGCCATTTTAAGTCAGACTGTCCACCTCAGTTCCTAGACACTAGCCCCTCAAGGCATTTTATACGATACATTAGAGCCGTACCATTTTACATTGTCAAAATTAACAGATGCAGTTTCTGAGACCACTCTTCAGCATCCATTCCTTTTATAGATCTTGCTATTGCTATCTTCCTTACTTAATTTCCATTTTTCTTCCCATTTTGTATTCCAGTTTATCTATAATCCTACTTTTGCATTTACCTTTTTTTTCCCTTTGTTTTGGCTATCTCCATTTTGTCAATAACATCGTCCTTTATTATCTTTCCAAACACAGTGGAAACTCAGAAAGGCTGCCCCAGACACAATGCTATAGGTTAGTATGGAGTATTACTTAAGAAGTACAAAAAATTTATTCATTATAAAAATATTCATGAAGTGCTTATTATGCTCCAGACACTGTGATTAAATTATGAATAAAACTTAGACCTGTTCTGAAGAAGATCATGGTCATATTCCCTACATAAATACGAACATCATTCCTTCTTTTGTTTCTCTTTATTAGATTTCTCCAAGATAGTCCCCAGTAACATTCAAAGCAAATTATAATTGCAGAAGTTAAAAGTGGCAACAGTAACTACATTTCATGTGACAGGAGAAATTTTTAAAAATTCTCCTCTGAAAGTAGAGTCATGAAAATTGCTTAGAGTGATATATTATGGCAAAGATAAAGGGAATAGAATTTAAGTGTTAAAGTATCTGAAAGTAAATGTATTCATAGTTAAAAATTGTACTTAAAATCCAAGTTTTAAGTCCATGGTAAGTATAAATACATGGTAACTTCCAGTGTATGTTTTTAGGTTTGGAATTCATCCTCTTGATTTGGGAAAGAGGGTAGAATCTACATTTCATTGCAGTGTTGTTGTTTTTTTTCTTTTTTCATCTTTCCTTCTTTTTTTAAATACTGATGGAAGATTGAATCCTCAAGAAGACTCTCACTAAGATGTTCCAATAGAGGATTTTTTAAAAAGAGGATATTTTCTTTTCATAACCTGATAAATTAATTGCAGAAAGCTACTTCAGCAACTGAAAAAGTTTGTTTTAGAAGCACAAAAATAGTTTACATTTCCAAATTTTTGTTTGAGTTAAATTAAGACCTATTTGGAGAGTTCAAAATGAACTGATGGCAACATTAGGATCAGATTTAAGTACCTTATAACAATAATGAATTAACATTAGATGAAAGTAGTATGTACTCTATTAATTAAGTTATGAAGCCATTATGTATTGTAATTGAATCTTAGATGTTTGACAAAATAAAGTATCTAAATCAAAATAGATGTAAATAAAGCTTTACAAAATTGTTTTCCTTTTCTCCTCTCTCTTAGGCATTATGGGACCTTCTATATTTTTAGTTGACTCTTCAGAACTATTATTTCCACAAAAGCAATAGGGATCATATATGGGTCTCCATGGCAATGATCACTCATAAGAATCTTCATTCACTATTTGAACAGGAGGGTTTGAAAACTTTAAATTTATCAATAATACCTTGACATTCGCACAGGAGATAGTCTCAGTGTGGATGTTCTTCTGATGTTCTCCTTTCTGTGGCTTCTATTACAAAGGACAAGTGGATAATAAAGTGAGGACAGATGTGTTAGGCCTATGCAATAGAACCAGAGATAAGCAAAGGGTTTGGACACCTAGAATCACTGGGTTTCTAAAGTTCATAAATGGTAAATGCCCACTGATTGAAGGATTTAAGGGCTAGATAGGCATGGCTGTTTTTCTCTTTAAAACTAAAATGAACACCCTGTTGGAAATAAAGGCATAAGAGATATTACTATTCTTGCACTTATTACTGAGTAGCATGCTAGTTCTGTTTTCCTAATAATTACTTCTTAACATAATATGAATAATTAAACGAGCATTTGTACCCTATCCAAAGTAATAGGAACTCATGCATTACAATACTTTACTCTTCCATTCCAAGTTAAAATGCAAGAACAAAATGATTTCTTCAGTTTATGTAGTTTAATAAAAGTGAAAATAGAGGCTATATATATATATATATGTATATATACATATATATATATTTTGTATTTTATAAGGAATTCCATATAATTAAAAATAATATAAAAATAAACATTTTGATAAGAGTCCCAGAGCTCACACTATAAATATCTATAAAATATATATGTAATCAGCTCCAGCTCCAGAGACCAATGATAATTTTCTAATAAATATAAAATGGCCACTGAGCTTGCTGGCTGCTTACAGTCAGCTCATTAGTGTTATTCAAATGTTTGCTTTATAAAGGAATTACTGAAATATTAAAGTGCTAAATAAAGTAAAATCCAATCTTGTTTTGTCTTCAGTCTAACATATACTTCATAACACATCAGATGAATATTTGTTCCTGTATTACCTATCAAAGTCACCAGAACAACATTCAGTGTGTTCACTTTTTCAGTGTTATTTGCCTAATACACGCAACCTCATCTGTAACATGCTATTTTGTTCTCTCAGCATTGAGGTATGTCCCTACAGAGAACAATCCCTTATAAAGGTTTTCACACATTTAATGCCCAATTATATCATGCTCATACTAGACTTGTTTTAAGCAAAATGCTAATCAACTCTGGATTCTGTTGCTTTTCTCACAAGTGAAAACTGAGATTTTTTTTTAAATTCAGTCGAGATGTTCATCAGATTTACATTTTCCCTCTCATTACAGAACTTTAAAATGAGCCACACTTCAGAGCTCAAAGTGTGGAAGATGTCATTAAACTAGCTGTCTAATCAAGAAGGTGTAAAAAATTTAATTAAACTAATAGCAGGCTGACGCAATTATTCTAAAATATATTAAAACACATGTTGTACATGTGATTACAATCAAAGTTCATATACAACTTTATTTACTGTTTTGCTCCACTTACTATTCTTGAGCTTTTTTCTGGCATGTATTTAGTACATACATATTCAATTATATGTACATATGCACATATATATGCACATATACACACATGTCCATATATATGAACACACATAAATATCAGTATATAAAATATATAAACATTTTGGATACACATAATTCCACTCTTTGCATTTATATAACAGAAAATAATACAACACAAAGCCAGTAATTAAGAGATCACAACATATACCTCGCCTTCATGTGGATAATGCTTTCCATATTTTAGCTTGTCATTATTGCTAAAATCATCATTCTTCTTTTTTTTTCATAGCAAAATTCATCTTTGCTATAGGGCGCTGAACAAAAAACTCCACGTCTGAAGTAATCAATTCTCATTTCATGAATAATCTCATTGCTGTTATTTTATTTTTCCTCTGCGAAGCCCTAACTCTTGTTTACTATATTAGTTATCTTGTACTTTTTTTTCTCCAAAAGCCTACGTCTCATAGGATTTGTGTATATAATTCTATGTAATTTTACTTAGAAAACTCTGTTTCCTATGGAAACTGTTTGGCTTTGTTTAAAGCCATCAGTTTATATCCAGCTGTTTTCCAGATGTGTTACAGAGATTCATTCTTAGTCAAGAAAGAGACTAGGTGAGATAGCAGTGCACCTTGATACGGAGAGAGATGTCTCCCCTTCTACAGACAGGGAGTGTGTGTCAACCAAAGGAGGGGCCAGCTTTTCACAGGGTAACAGTGCTATCTTTGTATCGACCTAGGTAGATTTTAGGTTTGTCAGAGGCAGAAAAGAGAATTAAAAATTACTGTCGGTTTTGGGATATTGGCCTGAAGAGCCAATAAGCATCTGCCAGACTTGTTTTTCTACTTATGAGTCCAGAGAATACACGTTGGGAAAGGAGGACTGTCAGTGTTCTCAACAATTTCAAGTGTCATGAATTTCAGAGCTAAATATATTTCTCAAATAGTTTTTAGATAGCAAAGATGTCAAAGACACCCCAGCATATCAATACTTTGAAAATTAAATGATTCTATAAGTCTATATAAAGGCTCCAAACTAATCACCGAAAAGAGGAATTTTGGTGTCATTTTATTAATTGTGTTATTGCATATCACTTATTTGTAACATATTTTAAAATAGAATCTGTATGTAAATCTATGTTTTAAACAGCAGCCTCTCCTTTATATGCAATGGCATATAAAATCAGTGGCCATGTTTTGGCTAGGATTCCTACTATCATTCTTAGTATGAACATCTCCCTAATAAAATGACAAGATTTCTTCCAAATAAGTGGAAAGTAGATTTTCACATCACTATGAAACCTATGACTTGCTAAATACGATTACACCATGTAAAAACCGGCAAAAACATTTACCCTTTATTATGCCTCTAAGAGACTCGATTTGCTAAGGTCACATTCAGGTTTCAATGTAAAGGGATCAAGACCTATTCCAGTGGCTCCTGGCTCTCACTGTACTTCTGAGTGATCTTTAGATTACTCAGTAAGCATTATTCCAGATGGCCGACTGGCAGCGGGTAGCGGTTCTACCCATCACAACATATGGTCCACGGATGGTTGACAACTGCCATCCAGGCAGAATTCACTAGAGCTATATGCCAATCATAAAACACTCAGTAAAAAGAGGGATCAAAGCTTGAGCTAACATGTACAACCTGGCCTACTGGATACTAATTAGCCACTTTCACTGGAAAGCTCCCCTAAAGTAACAAAAGGAAATCCCAGTGGGGTGGAAAAAGTTTGCTACAATACGAATAAATACAAATTTAAACTTCATTTAAGCTGTTATAGTGAGAATTTTCTTTTTAATGCCTTTGTAACATGACTACTTCATAATAGGTAAAATTTTAAACAGCAACTTTTTATAATCAATAAGCTACAACTTCAGGATATGATATTTTCTGTACCTTTTCCAAACAGCTATTAGTACTTTTAAAATTTTTCAATGCTATTGATAGTTTCTTTTATTTTATGTTTTAGGGAGCATCAGAGAGTAAGAAAGCTTTGTGTGGAAGACGCCTGGTAGAGACTCAGCCTTCTTAAGATCCCAATCTTCTGCAGGATGTAGGCTGGGAGTGGATTTTATTTTTAACCATCTAGTATTAAATGGTCCATTGAAAGGCTCAAAATAAGTTAGAAGCAAAAATCTATTTGGCCAAACATCTTTCATTAAAATCTACAGAACAGGATTATGGCTTATCACACTGTTTAGCACAGTAAAGAATGAATGACACAGCCTTGGAAATACTACAGGTGCTCTGACAATAGCTTTGTCATGTACTAAATGTTGCCTTAAATAACTTCCTTAAAATTTATAAGCTTTTAGTTAGAATATAAGTATGATAATAACACTGGTCTCATAGAGTTGAATAAGGATAATAATGGATATGTAATGGATGGGTTACAATAAGTCTTTCATAAGTGCTAGAAAATCAAATTATCAAATATCATCAAATTGATTATCACCATTACCATCTAGCTCATCTATGGTTTAAATTTTTCTGGAAATACAACACTCACTTCATTTTAGGCAAATTTATTTCAATAAAAATAATGCTTAAGTTGGGTGCCTGGGTGTCTCAGTGGGTTAAGCCTCTGCCTTCAGCTCAGGTCATGATCTCAAGGTCCTGGGATCTAGGCATGCATCAGGCTCTCTGCTCAGCGGGGAGCCTGCTTCCCCCCCTCTCTCTGCCTGCCTCTCTGCCTACTTGTGATCCCTCTCTCTGTCAAATAAATAAATAAAATCTTTAAAAAAAATGCCTAACTTGATATAGTATTTTATAGTTTGTGAATTGCTGTTTAATAAATTTACTGATTAGTCTCCAAACTCTAGGAAGTAAGTCATTGTCTCCTTTATTAAATAAAGAATTTCAGGCTCACAGTTTTGGAAGAAGTTGCCTATTCTCACAAAGTTTTTCATTGTCAAAAATACAATTAAAATCTGTGCCATCACTGATTTATTTGCTATTCCTTATGGATTGTCAATTTTTAATAGTTTACATTTGAAGAATAGTTATGTTTTATATAAATAACTTAGCTTGAATAAATAACAATCTTTATGTAACTCCAGCTATAAGACATACACTATTATATGGTTCAGATCGAGAAATTCAGAAAAAGGGGTGTCTGGGTGGCTCAGCTGATTAAGCAACTGCCTTCGGCTCAGGTCATGATCCCAGAGACCCAGGATCGAGCCCCACATCAGGCTCCCTGCTCAGCGGGAAGCCTGCTTCTCCCTTTCTCACTCCACCTGCTTGTGTTCCCTCTCTAGCTGTGCTTCTCACTGTCAAATAAATAAATTCTTAAAAAAAAAAGAAATTCAGAAAAATAACTCTTTTAAAAAATATTTTATTTATTTATTTGGGAGAGTAAGAGAGAGCACAAGCATGGGGAGGGGCTGAGGGAGAGGGAGAAAGAGACTCTCTGCTCATCAAGGAGTGCGACACCAGACCTGATCCCAGGACCCTGGGTTCATGACCTAACCTGAAGTCAGATGCTTAACCGACTGAGCCACCCAGGTGCCCCCAGAAAACTGTATAATGCTAATAAAATGTTTGTAAAGACAATCTGATATTCTCAACATGTGGTATTTAGACAATTATTGCTTTTATCTCAAAATTAATTTTTTAATTGTAAAAAAAAAATTAAAACTCAGATTAATATAAAACTACAAATGAAATGGTCACCTGTGTGGCACCAGTTGGCTAGGTCCAACTTTTTTTTAAAAAATTTATTTATCTGTCGGAGAGAAACACAACCAGAGAGGGAACACAAGCAGCAGGAGTGAGGGAGAAGCAGGCTTCTTGCCACGCAGGCCCAATGCAGGGCTCTATGCCAGGTCTCCAGGATCATGACCTGAGCCGAAGGCAGAGGCTCAACCACTGAACCACCCAGATGCCCCATAAGCATCCAACTCTTGGTCGCAGCTCAGGTCAGGGTGGTGAGATCAAGCCCCACGTCCCGGTCCATGATCAGAGTAGAATCTCAGTTTCTCTCTTTCTCTCCCTCTGCCCCTTCACCCCTTCAAATAAATAAATCAATATATCTTTTAAAAAGTGATATTTTCCTACATTTATAATTTAAATAGGGTTTAAATAACCACATATGTGTGTATGTATGTCTTTTATCTCTCTCTATATATGTGTATATATACATAAATATGTACATATATATACACTTATATATACATATAATCTTTTTACATACATATATACACATATAAATATATAGTACAATTTGACATGTAAAATTATTCATTATGCTAGAAAATGAATAAACAAATTTTATTTGAAATATAAGCTGTATAAGCTTATAATTGAGAAAGCATTTTCACTTTTTAGATGATATATGTTTTTATACATGTTTTTTATTTTTATTTTTTTTTAAGATTTCATTTATTTGACAGAGAGAAACACAGCCAGAGAGGGAACACAAGCAGGGGGAGTGAGAGAGAGAGAAGCAGGCTTCCTGCCGAGCAGGGAGCCCGATGCGGGACTCGATTCTGGGTCTCTGGGATCATGACCTGAGCCGAAGGCAGTCGCCCAACCAACTGAGCCACCCAGGAACCCCATGTTTTTTATTTTTATTTATTTATTTTTTTTAAGTAGGCTTCATGCCCAGAGTAGAGCACAATGCAGGGCTTGAACTCACAGGCCTGCTTTCAAGACATGAGCTGAAATTGAGAGTCAGACACTAAAGTGACTGAACTACCCAGGTGCCCCTATTTTTATATTTAAAATTAACATATTTAATGTAACATAACATTTTATTTAGGCTTTTATATTTATTAAACACCTCACCAAAACAACACTGTATAAAAGACCAATTACATGGAGCATGATCATAATCATGCTAATAAATTATGCCTGTGTGCATTAAAAATAATAGAAATATATGTATAGAACTTTAGCATTAATAAATATTAGTCTTGATACAAGGTAGAAAACGTAACCTTCTTTCCAACTTCAGTTCCTCAACTAATTTATTCTACCCTCCCTCTTTTCTCCCAGCAGCAATCCTTTACCTAGTGCTTAATACTTCTCTATTCTCTTTCCCTTCCATCCCACCACTTCTCAGTTTAAGCCTGGACTCATAAAACCATCACTGACCCTGGTCTTCTAATTACCTAACCCATTCTCCATAATGTTGCCCAAATGACATTCTAAAATTTTAAAATGGGTAATCTCATTACACTGATAAAACACCAGTGCCCCTCTCCACCCACTGTTACCTAAAGAATGATGATTAAATGTTTTGTAATGGCATATGAGGTTCTTCTGATCCTCATTTGCCTTCTACGCTGTAGGGCCAGCCTCCTAGACATCCTTCACCCACATGTCTGCTTTATATATCAATGCTAAAAATGAACAAATTACTCATATTTCTTGAGATACCAGGCTGATCTCATACCTCCTTATTTTTGCTCCCTGTGCCTGGCATTCTTTCTGTACTAGATCTGATCCCTCCCCCTTTCCATCTGCCATCAGATCAGCCTTCCATTGAGGATGCTTGTTTGCCTTTATCTTCAGATCTACACATAAATCCATCTTACTAATATAGCTCTTTTTATTTTTGTTTTATTTTCAACACTGTCATTGTATTAAGTATTGCTATATTTCAAAGTTCTCAGAGACCGTGAGGTATGTTTTCAGTCCCTTTCTTCAGGGAAAATCTTGCTTGCTCAAAAGCAGCCATCGTGTAATTCACTCATCTGAAATCCCATATAAAAAGACATCATTTATCTTTCCTCCCCTTTACTTTTTTCCCCACTCCTTTACTGTAACCTATATCTACACAGAAAAGTTCTTGTACACAGGTTTTTATGCCACTTGCTATGGTCTCATCAACGTAAAAGTATCTTTTTAGACATATGCCATCAGTTACCATGTGCAAGTATCTTGGGTGCACCTTGTAATGGATGTTTTCTGGTTCTGCTACCAAGGTACAGAAAACAAACCCCTAATCGTCGGTAGAGCTCAAGGGTCTCATTCACTGTACAGCCGGTCCTAAACTCATCCCTCATTTGAAATGCTCTTGGCATTTCAACTATGAATATTATAACATGACTGAGATTCTTTCACCTAGCAAGGAGTATGCTCTCATGGTTCTTCTGTTGTTTGGATGTAACCACGTAAAAATATTTGTCACCTAATTTGGAAGGCATGTTCATCAGATTTAAAAGCCATGTGGAGTATATGAAATTAAGAGGGAGGGAGCAAAGTTCAGAAGGAAAGCATATGACAATGGAATCTGAATGCTTGACCATTTGGAAGTACATAATAACAATGGGAGGGTTGAGGTATCTGGGTGGCTCAGTTGATTAAGCATCCCCCTCTTGATTTTGGCTCAGGTCACAATCTCAGGGTGGTAAGATTAAGCCTTGAATTGGGTTCCGCACTGGATGTGGAGCCTGCTTAAAATTCCCTCCCTCCCTCTACACCTCCTTTCTCCTCCCACCCCTCCCATTTGCACTCTCTCTCTCTCTTAAAAAAAAAAATGATACAGGGAAATAAAATATTATATGGAGAAAGGTAACAGTTTTATAATCACTTAGTGTACAAAATTAAATCTGACCCCCAGTATTTACACTTACGGGATGGCAGGGGATATTAGTAACAATATTTACATTAAAGAATGACTTTAATATAGATATTCAAAAGCTTTGTCAGGAAGTTTAAGAAAAAAACTATTTGTAGGATAAATAAAATATGCTAGGGGCTATTTTCAACTCCTAATTGATCATAATACTATATTTTAATGCATTACATACTTATTTGAAGTGCCATCGGTAATGTAATAAATCAGTTAAAGAAAAAGTAATTATGTTCTTACTTCCAAAGACACCTGTGGTAGTTCAGAAAATTATGAACACAATTAATATTCAGCTTTTAATCTTAGGAATGTATTTTAAATGTCAAGATAGAGAAGAGACATCTTCAAGTCCTTAACTACAGCTAGTCCATAGCCCACAAAAATATGTTTGCAATGATGTGAAAGTGCAATTACTTATTTTATTTCAAATTAATTGACTGTTTCTGTAGTTAATTAAACATCTAATGTAGGTTAGGATGTAATATTAAGGAAAATTGTTTTGAAATGTCATTAAATAGATGACTCTGTATGTTCATTTCAAAATGTATAAATTTCATGAATAAAAATCACCCTGTACTTCAGCTATTGTTATTCCTTACATCTCTCCATTTCCCATCTAAAAGTAACAAATATTTGTATTATTTCCACATGAAAATGTACCCAAAGTACTTCTTAAACTAGAAAGCATGATGCAACTATTTTAGATGACAGCATCTAGACTACAGAAATCCAGTACTGCTCTTCAGTTAATAAACTTAATTGTCAACTTTTAATATGTTAAATGATGTAAATTAGAAGATAATGATCATTGGTTTTCTTACCTTTTTTATATTTATTTTGGCAACTTAAATATATAAGAATGTAAAGGAACGATGTCAGATATTATTTCTCTTAAAAACAAAAAACTTTTAAATTTAAATATGCTAATTAGCACCCTCTTATGACATGTCTTCATTCATAGTGCTAACATATTCATAACAAAATATATGCTTATAGAGATTGTTTGAAACTCCAGGAGGTAAAAAATTGTTATTGTGGATAGAAATATTTTCCTCCATGATTGCTATTGGTGGAGACTTTTTTCTCTGCATACAACATATTTTGATATAATTTATTTTTTGTTCTGCATAATGAGAATTTTATTCCAAGTAGTAGCTTTTGCTTTTCCTCCATGTTATCAATCATATAAATCTGGCTAGATGATGGCTTCCAGTAAGTACTGACCCCGGGACCTGAATATTTGGAGCCCATATTTGAATCTTTGAGCGATCCAAAAACCCTTTGCTTCCTCTAAGAACTGGTCAGGGAAAAGTAGAGAGCAAATAGGAAACTGTGATGTGTTTATTTTCAATTTTATTGGAATCTAGAATAAAGATATTTTTGAAGGACACTTTGTTCATTATTTCCTGCAGAAGAGGCATTATAGTGTCAAGGACCAAAGGAAGCCAATGCAAGCTGGCAATATTTGAAACTAAACTTCAAAACACAATCTATGGAAAGTGAATAAGGAGAATGATTATCTCCTCAATTGTAGCTAATGCTAATGGTGCAAATGAAAAACATCCAGGAGGAAATCCATATCTTCCAAGAGCGCTGTCTCTAAAACGTTGCAGTAAGACATCCTAGTGGCACCTTACACCACACTTTCAGCATGTCAGTTTTCTCAGAGCACTTTCACACCATTTCCACAATGGCCTAATATCTTCAATTTTACAGAAAGAAACTGAAGGACAGACAGGTAAAGTGACTTGTCCAGGGACCCATGACTAATGATGGACAGAGCCAAGCTTTTAGTCCAAATTTGCCTTACTCCTGCAGCTTTGTTCTTTTTTTACTGTATCAAATTGCTCATCATTGCATTAGAACTCTACTATAAATCATTTCTTTAAGTTGCTTTTATTTATTTATATTATACTTTGTTCATTCAAAAAATATTTGAAAGGCTTACAGAGTTAGAGAAAATGGATAATGCCATGAACATAAAGGGACTAATGGTATACACAGAATATACTTTATTTTCTTATATAATTACTTGATGAAAGTTACACACTTGCCTCTCACACACTTAATAGCCAAAACAAGAGAAAAAACAGTGAGCTCTAAAATTCAGTCTACAGCAACAAATCAAGTGTTCAGAAGTAACTTTGCTTTTTTATGCCTTAAGGCCCTTTCTCTGTGCTCAAACATTTAAAATTACCTACATTTTGTTTCTACATACAAGAAAGTACACTATATGGAGAGAATAAACTATTTCTGGACTAGCTACCTTCTGAAATAATAAGAAAGGTATCGCATGAAGTGAAAGATGCTTCAAAAGTCACTTAGTATCATTGTGATCATTTGCCAAGTTCCCGAGAAGAAAACACTTTCAACAAATGGCTCTTTTAGGGCACATCTGAAGAGGATGATATGTCAAAAGAAGGAATTTAATCTCTTTCGTAAAAAGATAAAACTATGGTCAAGGTGAAAAATTGATTCTCTGGCTTTCTTTCTATCTCTCTAATATATATATACCTCATGTTTATATCCACCAGACACACACACACACACACACGTGCGTGTGTATAATTGTGTATAATGTATAAATTGCATGTATAAATTTTCAGTGTTCTTATTTATGTTAAAACCTTACAGAAAGTAAAATGGTGTTCTACTTTCACCCTTCACAGTCAATGGCTTTCATTCAAATGTTTGTACCATATTTCGTGCCATAATGATTAAGACTTCATACCTGCCATTTTAGAAACAGATTAAATTGTTATGAATTATTTTTCATTATATTTTCCTGTCTATATCAAGAATTAATGGGCTCTTATTATAATCTCTTCCACTGTCTGAAATAAGTGTAATCAATTTAAGAAAAAAATGATACTTAAAAAATTTATTCCTCACCTTATTTCTGTTTCCTGTTTTATTTGACTGCATTTCTGTCAAAAATACTGACATACAGGTATTGTGTGTGTGAGCTTGTCAAACATTCAAGAATGTCACGTAGGAATGGAGAACTAATGCCTGAGGCTTGGTTCTGGAGGGTCTTGAAAATAAAGTTTAAGAGACAATATACTCAGGGAACTAAACGTGTACTAAATGTGGGTGCAAGATGTCCACTTATATGCGCCAACTTGTCAGTTAAGTTCCAACGCGTGGGCTGAACTTGACTGTGTGCAATCATTTTAGAAGGAATTTCTTAACTGCTGAGATAAGTAGATGTGCAATGACCACTCCCACAGCAGAGCAGCTCGACCTAATTTTACAATCTTCCATGCTTCCCTGAAGACTTATACATCCTCAGGACACACCATTCCCCTATACTAGCTTTCTTTTACCATCAGTGATTCTTACAGGGCTTTTTGAAATTTAAAATATATTTTGGAATCCACATCTTAACAGTTAGATAGCCACTCTCTTTTTAGAAGAGTCATTTTTAGAATTTATTTAAAAAAATGTGAACTCGATGTTAAAATACATGTTCACACTGCAACCTGTACATGGCTATTTGTAGCAGCTTTATACATAACTGACAAAATCTGGGAGCAATCAAGATGTCCTTTAGTAGGTGAAAAGTTAAATAACTATAGTACATTCAGACAACAGAATATTATTTAATGATAAAAAGAAATGAACTATTAAGCCATTGAAGGAATATGGAGGAACCTTAAATGCATAGTCTTGGGTGATAGAAGCCAATGAGAAAAATCTAGACTATATGAGTTTCAACTATATATGACATTCCAGAAAAGGTAAAACTATGGAGACAGTAAAGGATCAGTAGTTGCCAGGGGTGGGGGAAGGGACACATGAATAACAGCAAGGAAGATTTTAGGTCAGTGAAGCTACTCTTTAAATACTCTAAGGTGGATATGTGTTATTATACATTTGTCCAAACCCAAGAACAAACCCTTAAGGAAATAACTGATTCTGGATGATACTAATGTGACAATGTAGGTTCATCAACTGTAACTAATGTACTACTCTGGTGCGAGATTGGTAACAAAGGAGGCTCTGCTATGATATATATGGGATATATGGGAAATATGGGAAATCTCTGCACCTTCCATCACTTGGCTGGAACTTAAAACTACTCTGTAAAGGAACTCTATTTTTAAAAAGGAAGAAAGAAAATAAGTAAAAAGAAAATTTCATTGAAAAAAAGTAAACAGAACAGAATAATGTGAACCAAAAAAATCAACAACGGATCAGATTTTTAAATCTCATATAAATGAGATTGAACAAATCAATATATTCAAAGAATTACAAATTGATAGCTCTTCTTCTGAAATTCCAGATACTATTAAGGTGTTGCCAATTAAATCTGATCAGCACTACTACTGTATTTCCAGTCCGATTTTCAGAACATGTAGCACAAAATCAGCATGGAATTTCTAATTCAAAAATTAACACAGCTGGATATAAGAAGCTATATCAAGTATACAAGATTATGTGTGAATAATATTTGGTCTTCAGGGTTTGAGATTTTCCTTTAGTGTTTAGGTATATGGAACACCTGGGTGGCTCAGTCAGTTAAACATATGCCTTGGGTTCAGGTCATGATCCCAAGTACTGGGATAGAGTCCCACATCAGGCTTCCTACTCAGGGGGAAGCCTACCTTTTCCTTTGCCTGCTGCTCCCCTTGCTTGTGTTCTCTCTCTGTTTCTCTCTCTCTCTGACAAATAAATAAATATTTTTTTTAAATGAAGTTTAGGTTGACTTCACTGAATATTGTAAATACCTGCGTTCTCTATTTAAATCTACTTATTATTGAACAAATCTCCAATATTGTGCTGAATGATAATTACATTTGAAGAAAAGAGGTATAGTTTCTATCCTTAAAAATTCCATTTATTAAATAAATTATTACATTTTTATTTTACAAGGTGAATATATATAGTGAAGATATTATTCCTATTTTATTAAAGACAAAATCAGAGTCCAGAAAAAAGGGAGATTTATTCAAAGTAGCTTTTGTATTAAGTGCTAGGTCCAAGATTAAGCAAAGGCATTCTAATCTTTAAGTAATTATTTTTCTCTGCTACTTCTTTTGTTGGGGGGATTGTCATTCCTTTAGCAACAACCAAGTGCCTATATTGTGGCAAACAATACTCTGGCCATTTAGGAAACTGAAGGAAAGCAGAGATGGACATAAACTTCAAGGAATTTATGAGTCTTTGAAGCCCAAGTCAGTATCTTTTCCAAGTTTCCCGCCAACTGGTTGTATTCACATTCCACTGCAATACTAGTTCATATCCTTTTTTTCATTGGTTTGCTAGGTGTTTCTATTTCTTTACTAATTCCTATTACAGAAGTATATGTGGATCTCTTAGAAGACCTCTGTATTCATAGGTTAGTGTAAGGGTTGGCATACTGTGGGAGACAACATGGTTTGGGAATTTTTTTCTTTCTTTTTTTTTTAAATTTTTTTGAAGGTTTTATTTATTTATTTGACAGAGAGAAACACAGCGAGAGAGGGAACACAAGCAGGGGGCGTGAGAGAGTGAGAATCAGGCCTCCCATTGAGCAGGGAGCCAGACGCAGGGCTCGATCCCAGGACTCCGGAATCATGACCTGAGCCAAAGGCAGTCGCCCAACCAACTGAGCCACCCAGGCGCCTCCTCATAATATTGGGTCTACTAAGCTAAATATCCTGATCAAGCAAATGGGGAAGATCTACTGCTGTTGCTATAAGTAATAACTAAAAGTAACTGTAAGTTACTAGTTGTAATAACTAGTAATAGTAAGTATGCTTTAGTGACATAATAAATATTTTTGCAGCAATAATTGATCTTGGGTGTATTATAGGAAGCTATGAGAAATATATGTTTTCAGATTGCTGCATTAGGTGTTCTCCTAAATACTCAGTAAGTTAAAAAAATATTTCCCAAGTTTGCACACACTTTATTTTTGTTGTCAATTGAGTAAGGTTTTAAAGGTACTGCTATGAATTTTTAAAGAGAACTTCTTCAAAATATAATTTGTTATAAAATATACAGTAATGCCATATAAATCATGTTAACATAGATATGAGAACTCCAGGGAACTATTTTAAGCAACAGCTGGAAACTTGCTGGTAATTCATATATAAAAAGAAAGTGGTCAATAGAACTGAAAGAAAAGAAATGGATAAAAGGAGGAAAACTAGAGAGTGAAAAAATAATAAGTCACAATAGTAGCAGAGGGTCTAGTAAGAAGGGCCCAAAATTAAAAGAGTAAATTGATTAATGACAGATGTAGACCCAACTCCAAAATAATAGCCAATGAGAAGTCAAGATCAGGTAAGCTTTTTTAATCTCAAAGGCCAGCAACATTTTTTTTAATAGCCAATATTAACAGATTATCTTTCTGGATGGATACAGTTTCTGAAATTGAAACAAATATTAAGGCATAGGAGAAGAGAAATCCTGCTTGGATTTATTTGCCTTAACACCGGTCCCCAGTGCCATGATTTGTTCCAAGTGTACTAATTTAGAATTAGAAGAATCCTAAGAAATGGAATATAGGCTCCTATAAATAAAACCACTGAGTCCTGAATAACTATGTTCATGCATTTAACACCTCTATTTTGATTAAAAAAATCATTTTTAATGTTTAATTTTAAAGAAAACACCAAAACATTTCAAGGAATAGGGGGAAAAATGCTCATGTCCTCAACATTTTAAAACCATACTCTAGTTCAGGACCTCACCATTTCCAACACAGACTTTGCTTTCCTGTCCTACAGTTTTGCTCCCCAGTAATTTATCCCCCACAATTCCATTCGAGTGATGCATTTAAATGAAAGTCTTCCGTATCAGTTACCTTACAATCACTCCACTATTTTCCACATAGAACTGTCCATATCTGGAGCAGACAGAGAAAGTGAAGGGCCCTTTTGATGTGTACTCTGATTAGCTCTGTACAAGTACTAGGAGACCATCATGATGTCCAACTTTTCTCTCCCATGCCTCAGGCAATCCAGCCATCTAGGATATTTTGCATTTTCTTAGATGTGTCAAATTCTTTCAAGCTGCTATCTTTTCAAATAAATTTTCTTCTACTCAGAATTTCCTCTTTTTGCCATCCAGCATATTTATTATATGTATATTTCAAGCCCCGGTTTAATTAGCAATAATCGTGCCTCAGATAAACCTCATTGGTTATGATACTGTCACTATGCAAAGCTAAGCTCCAGTTTAAATATCATATTTCTCTGGAAGCTTTCCAAACCTTTCAAAGAAATCATCCCTTCTTTTGTGTTCCCATCACATCATGACTGGCTTTACTTTCAGGTTCATTACTTTGTTCTAATTATCTGGACATGAGTTCATACTTCTACTTAATCATAAGTCAAAAAATGGCAATGACAACATTATAAAATTCTTTGCAATACCAATACATATTCGCTACCTACAACAGCTAGTTAATAAATCAGGAAGTATAAATTTATGGGTAGCCAAAATAAAATAAATGCAAGGCAATTAAATGCAGTAGTAACATAAGTATATGATATATAAAGAGGTATTCGTTTACATATGCATTTTCTTTTTTCTTTTTTTTTAATATTTAATTTATTTATTTGACAGAGGGAGAGATCACAAATAAGCAGACAGTCAGGCAGGGAAAGAAGGGGAAGCAGGTTCCCTCCTGAGCAGAGAGCCCAATGTGAGACTTGAGCCCAGGACCCTGAGATCATGACCTGAGTCAAAGGCAGAGGCTTAACCCTCTGAGCCACCCAGGCGCCCCTCCATATGCATTTTCATACCTATTAGCCAATTACAGCCATTGCCTATCAGTTGGCAAGGCCACTTTTGTTTGTTGACACCAAAAAATTTAGTCTAATGATTAAAAAAGGAACTGGGGGAAAAAGCTGGAAAAGTGAAAAAGTCAATTTTTCATTTTAGTATGGGCTAAATATAAATGCTTGAGGAACCAGTGCGTCAACAATAGCTGATTCTCTAATGAAATTCTGAGAGATCCAGCTCTTGATCTTGGTGAGATCCAATTGATTTGAGTTAGTGTCTTTAGCCAAAATACCTTGCATGCAAAATCACTTATTGATTATTGAATAAATGTAACCAGAAATGTTTCTTCAACCTACTTCCTATCAAGATTTAAGTATTCTTTGGCAAAGTTACCATCCATTTGTTAAGAGACCAACCTAAGATCAAGGAGAAAGGGTAATAAGCCGTCAAAGGGATTTACAATAGTTATGGAGACTTTGAGCTGTGTTTGCTAAGTTAATTTTATTAGTTCCAAAGCTACAGGACTGTATAAGTCTGAAGGGTAAGGGACTGTTACTAGAGGTTTAATCTATAAGATAACTTTACTGTGGTCTTTGTTTTCAAAATGGCATAGAAAAGGAGTAATCCAATAGATTCTGAAAAATGACTCTAAAGACAAAGTAAGGTTAGCAAGGGATCTCAGTTTTGCTCCTGTTTCCCCTCCCCAATAGGTAAAATAGCATAATAAGGACTAATAGTAAGGGGAAACTGGTAGCAAATAATTGAGAGAAATGGGATACCTGGCATTGCTCGATTCTTGTGAAAATTATCAATTTACTTTAAAACATCTAGATTTAAAGTAAATTTAAAGAGAAAGAAAGTTGACTATAAATCTGCGTTCCTGTTTGTAAAATGATTGTTAAATATCGCTTACAACAGTAAGCAGTTTACATTGGTAGTGTCATGACCTTAATTTTACTTGCTAAGAAAAAGAGATATACTAATTATTAGAATATTGTACATAAAGTGACATCTGAATTTTCTATTATATTTTTATACAGTTGATAAAATAGCCTAAATTGACATGCATTATGCGATTGCTTTATATGCTTTATATTTCTCTCATATAGAAATGAATGTACATATAAGAGTTCAAGGTCCTGCTCTAATATTCTTATAAGAAGCATCAGGTTAAAAAGAAATGAAGAAGAGAATTGTAGTTATATGAGGTGATAGATATGTTTAAAAAGTAAAAAGAATGAGAACAATAATAGTACTTTCATCAGAGGGCTATTCTGAAGATTAAATGGTTTGATATATGCGTCTACTTAAAATAATGTCAATCAAATGTGCTTAGTAAATGTTGACTTATTGTCAAAAAATTGTGTCATCTGGAAACAGGAGACTAGAATTTATGAATTCAGGGTTCCATTCAGTGCTGAAATTTTATAATGTTGATTCCACTATATGGTGATTTTATGTTTGCTAAAAAGTCAAAGTAAGTATGCATGTTTATGCGGAGGAAATATACCTTGGCTTTAATTAAATTTATTGGCATACAGATTAAAAGAATAAACATCAGGTGCAATTTTTTCCTTTAGCACTCAATTCTACATTTTAAGATAACTATGAAAATGAACAGAGATATAGTAGTCTGCTTTCCAATGTGAGCAATTTCCTTTCTTGGATGATGTTTATGTTTTTTATTAGAGATATACCTGCGCTCATGTGAACTGATGGAAATAAAGTCGGTCCACAATAAAATGTTCATGCTGAGACTATATATTCTTAGAATCCAGTCACATATGCCAAAAATTAATGAAAGCTGCAGCATAATTTTTCTACCTTGTGGAACTACCTGATAAAGTAATATCTGATGATAAATTGGGTTTATGGTGAGATGCTAGATTCAATCTATGGTAGTAAATCTTCTAAACTAACTTCTCTTAGCCTGCATTCCAGACTCAATGTAGTACTTGCAAACTGTCCCTTGAATCAAACCCAATGTGACATACTAGTATCTCCCTGTACAATTTTCTTTTATATGAGGTCACAAAGAGTTCATAATAATCCTGAGAAAAAATATATTTTGAGTAAGGCAACTTAAATTCCCTTTCAAATACATTCCCTTACTTCAATATATATCCATTTATACTTTTAAGTTATATTACTTTATGCTTCATTTATTTTTTCTCTTTGCTTGGGATGTAGAGAAATATTCTTATATCACATACGATTTATCGCTAAAGAGCCTTCAGTGAGGTATCCTTGTCTTTCCCTTAGGATTTCTCCTCAATATTAGTATCCATTAGCTGCTAAATATAATGCTATTTCATAAAGTGCCTGACTTCAGAAAATGCAAACTAAGGAAAAAGAAAAAAAAAAAAAAGAGCTTAGGAGTTAAAACTACGTAGAGGCATTCACCACAAGTGCACATGAATAACATTTCCACAACCTCTAATGAGAAATCCTGGAGTCTGCTTATTCAATTCACTTGGTGGTATCTCTTATACATTACTTTAATCCACGTATTTTGATAAGCAACACTGAGTCCTGATGGTGAGTCCTTAAAACTTCCTTTAAGCGGGCTGCTCAAAATTCACATTTCCACCACATCCAGGGTATATAAATTGAAGTCAAAGGTCAATAATTATCCAGCGACCATTGAAGCCAACATGATTGTATTTCTGTTTTGGTGGCCAGAATAATTAGAGATCAAATAAGAAAATTATCAGTTTCTCTATGTATCTGGTATTACCCACTTTAACTCCTTAGGTTGGTTACCTCTGCTCTGTTTTATTCTAAAATATATTATTTTCTGTGTTTTAAATTTATATGCAATCTAGATGCTTTCAAAGTAGACAAGATATAGATCTTAAATAATAAAATAAAGACAAGTAATGATTCATATGGGGTAGTATGACCTATCTGAATAAGATATAGTTCCATAATGCTAAGTGGGTTAAAAAGATCCTCTAATTGATGTAAATACAGTCAGAATTATTTAACTCTTCCAAGTTCACATTAATAGGTAATTGATGTTTGTTAACTTCTTTTACACTCTTATTTTAGAATGCATGACACTACTGCTTTAAATCCAGCAAAGAAATACGGTAGCATTTATGTTTCTATAAAATGAGTATTTCACTACGGACAAAATAAACATCAACTGCATGAAATGAGAAGATTCATGCTAAAGTTTATTTTAAAAGGTAATAAAGTACTCTATAATTCCATGAAAGACAGCAATAGAGATTAAAGGAGGTACTAAGCAAGACTTCCAATTTCAATACAGTGAAGTGAAAAAGTTGTCTTATAGTTTTGGAAGCACCATGAGTAGATGGTATTCTAAGTAAAAGACTTTTTGTTTCAAATCAACTGAATTTTTCCTTCAATAAATATATTTTCCTTATGTTAAATATCAACCTTAGGAAAGCCACTTCTCCCACAGAAACTGCCCACAGAAATGTTATAGAAATTTTAAAAAGAGGCAGAAAATACAAAGTATAGAAGTGCAGACCAGTTACTACTGGTCTGAAGGAGTGAAAATTGAGATCAATTAAGAAGATCAGTACACAGTAAAAGGTATTCAGGATTCCAAAGTTATAAGTGCCTCAATGAGAATGTATTTCTTCTGAAGAAAAGAAACAAAAAGGAGAGAGAACAAAGAAAGCATCAGAAATCAAGATACTTGTATGGTTGGAGAAGGGATTAATTACAGTGAAGGAGTATTAGGTAAACCCACAAAGATAAACTATAAGCAAATCAAAGAAGGCCTTGCAGATTGAGGAGGCGGTAGTACCTTTGAGTTGTGATTATTTATTTCAAAGAACTTGGGCAGAAGAGGAATATTATTGGAATTCCTTTTTTAGGCAGATGTGGAGGGAGGCTATAGAAACAAAGAAACTAGGGAGATGCCTGCAGTAGAAGCCACAAAGTAAATGAAAGCCTAAAATATCACTGTGGCCATAGAAATGGAAAGAAGGAAAAGCATTTGAAAAATATATAGAAGATTTATATATACTGGATATAGTAACCAATTAGAAACAAAATTAGGAGAGCAAAATTGAAGTATATTTAGAATTTGGTTTGTGTGACTGGAGAAACATTTGTACCATGAAGATAATATGGGTCAGAGACGAGGGATGGCTGGAGAGAAGGGGTCAAATGGGTGGAACAGTGTTTGGGAAGCACTAACACAAGACTCAAACAAAAACATGGTGCCTGAAGATGAGTGTAGGTACCAGAAGGAAAGCCTAAAACCAGGACAAGATGAGGTACGAGGAAGTGAAAACAACTGAGGTCTGCTCTCCAGACTTGTAGTGCTGTAGAATATAAGCACAAACGGAATATATTTTCAACAGGCAGTAGCCTTTGCTGTTCCTCATTTTGATTTAAGAGCATGTATGTCAGAGTGTCTTTATTCAATAGTGAAAATAGCCAAATAGAGGGAGATATCAAGGTTTCAACAAAGATTATTAACAATGCAATTATGAGGTTGAGGTATCCAAATTCAAGCCAGTAAGGCAAACCTTTGGAAAATGAAAAGCCCCTTTTCTCTACAGCTTTACCAATACTGGTTATTTCTTGTCTTGATTCTAGCCATTCTGGCAAGTGTAAAGTGATACCTCATTATGGTTTTTATTTACATTTCTCTGATAATTAGTGATGTTGAACATTTTTTCATGTGTGAGTTGATCATCTGTGTATCTTCTTTAGAGAAATGTCTATTCGTGTCCTCTGCCCATTCAATCAGGTTGCTTTTTCTGGTGTTAAGTTGTAGAAGTCCATTATATAGTTTGGATATTAACCCTTTATTGGGTATATCACTTGTAAATATATCTTCCCATTCAGTGAGTTGCTTTATCATCTAGTTGATGGTTTCTTTCACCATACAAAAGCATTTTATTCTGATACCCCCAATAGTTTATTTTTGCTTTTTATTCCTTTCCCTTAGGAGACATATCTAAAAGACAGTATAAAGCTTCCTCAAAAAATTAAAAATAAAAGTACTATATGATTCATTAACTCCACTACTGGGTATTTATGCAAAAAATACAAATATTAATATGAAAAGATATATGCATTCTTATGTATACTATAGCATTATTTACAATATCCAAGATATAGAAGTATCCCAAATGTCCACCAATAGATGAATGAATAGAAAAGATATGGGTCTAGGAGGGGGGCCAAGATGGGGGAGGAAGAAGGGGACCCTGTTTCAAAACAGTCCCCTGAAATTACCTAAATATCTACCAGAACACTCTGAACACCCATGAAATCAGCCTGAGATTAAGACTACACACTTCTGGATCTCTATGGAGACGAAGAGCACCAGGAGCACTCGGACTGATTTTGGGGGAGAAACAAAAAGGAGAGGGATCACCAGAACTGATCCTTTGGAAAGTAATACCCCAATAAAAAAGTGCCCTGTGCTTGGGGATCAGCATCAACTTGCAGTTTCGTTAAAAGCTCACAACAACACAAAGGGTCTTAAGAGACAACTGGGGGAAACTCACAGCTATTGGCAGGGACATAAAGCTGTGATCTAGGGGCAGTGATAGAAGGTGCTCCCTGGCGCCTCAGTGAACCGGGTGGCGGGGGTCGGGGGGGATTCCCTGACATTGTGTATGTACCACCTCTTGGGCTAGGCACACGCAACCTCCACCGAAGGTCATTCTTCCCGCAGCCTTCCAGGTGAGGTGCAGGACTGCGAGGTGCGAGAACACCCAGCATGGGTGTGGGCTCCAGAAAGCGGTCCTGACAGCAACAAGCTCGAACAAACCTGTATCACTTGCGGTCTCTGGCACGGGAGGGAAGCGACAAGCGGGAACCTCAGGTGCCATTCTGGCTGGTGACTGGGGGTTCCCGCTACCTGTGAGAGGTGGTGGGGTGCAGGAGAGAGTGCACAGGGGAATGCATAATTGTGTTGGGTTAACAATTTAAGAAGTAAGAAATTATTGTGTTAAATTTATTTTTTTAACTATTAGTGATTATCCATTCTGATAGAAGCTTATGCAAGGAGAAATAATTCTTGTTACTCAGATGAAGAGTATTGCTTCTCTTAATGAATAGATTAATCTAGTGTGTTTTGGATCATCCAGTGGGGAGTTGACTGCAGCTTTTCTCTGAGATGGAGGTCTGGGTGAGGACAGCTTACTTAGCTCTGACTCTCCAAAAAGCTGCAAAAAGTGACAAAAAAACAAAACCTCTAGAAAACAAAAGTCCGGAAAACCAGTTTCCATAGAGCCCAACCCCTTGATAGGGGTGGGGAGACTCAGCCCAACCCACATTGACTGAAAAATGACATGGCAGGTTCCTCCCTTAGAAGGAAAGCCAGAAGAACAAGAGGACAACTACCAAAGGGTCTCCATAAAACTGTAAAACCCAGCATCACGTTAAGCTCCCGGTACAATGCCAAAACCTGTATATTTTATAGGTACAGCTTATCTTTTTATCTTTTTAACTTCTTTTCATTTTTTCATTTTTTAACTTTTTTAAATCTTAAATTCATTCTCACAGTTCTTGTTCTTTTATTTTTTAACCCACTTATTATTACAACTTGATATTCATTACAACATTCTATAATAACTTTTTAACTTGAACTTTTTGCATACATATACCTGTATTTGTTTGTCTGTGTGTTTGTTTGTTTGTTTGTTTCTTTTAAAATATACATATAGGTTTAAGCTTCAAGGTAATCCTTCATTCCTATTCAATACTACCCTATATATTAACCAGTTTTAATTTCCCTATGTTTCTAGAAAGTTGAGCCCTCTACCAATAATAAGATATACTTAGTAGGTACTGAAATCTTTCCTTGCCCCAAATGAAGGCTTGTAATCACCTTCCCATCTTATTATTTTGTCAGTGTTTCTGTGTATTTGCTTTTTGCCTTGGTACTATATAAATATTTTTCTTGGTGGTCATTTGGGCTGAGTTTTGCTTTTTGCTTTTCTCCCTTTTCTTTCACTTTTGGCAGTCTTTTTGTTTATTCTTTTATGTTTGTATGCCATAGAAATCCTACCATTGGGGCCCATTTTGGCCAGGTTTCGTTCTTGCTTTTTTTCTCTTTTTCTCTCTTTTTTTGTTCTTCTTCCTTTTCAGTGGTGATGTCTGATTGCTCGGAAACCTTCTAGTGGGCAAGTCACCTGGATCATGGTTGATATATTCGGCTATATCCCGTTAACCACCCATCATCAGTATGACTCAGAAGAGGAACACCCAACAGAAGAAAAACTAAGAGACTGCATGGAACCCATGTCACAGAACTACTGGATATGGACATAAACAATATGTCAGAAATGAATTTCAGGGTATCAGTCATCCAAGCCATGGCTAAGTTGGAAAAGATCATTGGTGGCAAGATAGAATCTCTAAGGCAGAAGTGAAAGCTGACCTGGCAGAAGTTAAAAAATGTTATCAATGAGATGAGACTCAATCTAATCTAAATACTCTAACAGCTAGGGTAAGTGAAGCAGAAGATCACATTAGTGATCTAGAAGACAGATTGATTGAGAAGGAGGAGCAGGAGAACTCTTGGAACAAACAGCTAAAATCTCAGGAAAATAGAATGAGGGAAATAAATGATGCTATGTTCCAGTATCAGAATTATTGGAATCCCTGAGGGAGTTGAGAGAGAGAGACTAGAAGACATAGTTGAAGAAATCCTGGATGAAAATTTCCCTAACCTGGGGGAATGAAACAAGAGTTCATGTCCTAGATGTAGACAGGGCATCCCTCAAGATGAACAAGGCTAGAAAAACCTTCAGGCACATTATTGGGAAATTCATGAATCATAAATTCAAAGAATATGTCTTAAGGTGAGCTAGGGGGAAGAGATGCCTTACATATTGAAGGAGGACCTTCAGAATAAAGACAGGCCTTTCCACAAAAACCTGTCAAGACAGAAAGAGCTGGCAATAGATAGTCAGGAAATTAAATGAAAAAAAAAAATGCAACCAAGGATAATGTATCCAGCAAGGTTGACTTTTAGAATGAAAGGAGAGAAAAAGAGCTTCCAGGACAGGCAAAGTCTAGATTATGTGACCACTAAGCCAGCACTACAAGAAATATTTAGGGAGGTTCTATAAAAGAGAAATGAACCCAAGAGTGACACAGAACAGAAATTTACAGAGGCAATCTATAGAAACAAGAACTTCGCAGGCAGATGATGTCAATAAAAACGTAACTTTCAATAATCACTCTCAATGTGAATAACTTACATGTTCCCATAAAATGGTACAGGGTTGTAAACTGGATAAAATGACAGGACCAGGACATATGCTGTCTACAAGAGTCACATTTTGAATCTAAAGATACATCCAGACAGAAAGTGAAGGAATGGAGAACAATCTTTCATGCCAATGGACCTCAAAAGAAAGCTGGGGTAGAGATTCTCATATCAGACAAATTAGACTTTAATCTAAAGCCTGTAGTCAGAGATACAAAAGGACACTACATCATTCTTAAAGGCTCTATACAGCAAGATGATCTAACAATTGTAAATATTTATGCCCCTAAAATTGGAGCAGCCAACTATGTAAGCTAACTGTAAGCAAAATAAAGAGTCCTGCTGATACGAATACATTAACTGTAGGAGATCTTAACATGCCACTCTCAGCAATGGACAGATCATCTAAACAGAAAATCAAAAAAGAAACAAGAGCTTTGAATGACACATTGGACCAGATGGATCTCATAGATATATTCAGAACATCCTATCCTAAATAATAATAATAATAATAATAATAATAATAATAATAATAAAGCAGAATACTCATTCTTCTTGAGTCCACATGGAACTTTCTGAAGAGTAGACCACATATTAGGTCACAAATCAGGGCTCAACTGATACCAAAAGACTGAGATTATTCCCTGCATGTTCTCTGATCACAATGCCTTGAAACTGGAATTCAACCACAACAAAAAGTGTAGAAGGAATTCAAACACTTGGAAGCTCAAGACTATTTTGCTCAAGAATCTGTGGATCAACCAGGAAATCAAAGAAAAACTTAAACATTTCATGGAAACCAATGAGAATGAAGATACACTGATCCAAAACCTAGGGGATACGCCAAAGGCAGTCCTAAGGGGAAAATACATAGCTATCCAAGCCTCTCTCAAAAAACCCCTGAAATATCCTGAATACAACAAATCTCTTTACACCTTAAAGAACTGGAAAATCAACAACAAATTAAACCAACCCCACAAACAAGAAGGTAAATAGTTAAGTTTAGAGCAGAGACCAATGAATTAGAAACTAGAGATACAGTAGAACACATGAATGAAATTAGAAGCTTATTCATCAAAAGAATTAATAAGATCTATAAACCATTGGCCAAAGTACTCTAAAATAAAAGGGAGAGGACTCAAATTAATAAAATTATGAATGAAAGGGAAGAGATCATGACCAAAACTAAGGAAATAGAAACAATCAGAAATTATTATCAACAGTTATATGCCAATAAGTTAAACAACCTAGAAGATATGGATGCATTCCTGGAAACCTATAAACTTCTAAAACTGAAATAGGAAGAAACTGACAACCTGAATAGACCAATATCTAGTAATGAGATTGAAGCAGTGATCAGAAAACTCCCCCAAAATAAGAGCCCAGGATCTGATGGATTGGGGAATTTTACCAAACATTCAAAGAAAAAAATAATACCTCTTCTCCTGAAGACATTTCAAAACAAAGAAACAGAAGTAAAACTTCCAGACTCTTTCTATGAAGCCAGCCTTACTTTGATCCCCAAACTAGACAAATACCCCATCAAAAAGGAGAATTCAGACCAACATCCCTGATGAACATGGATTCCAAGATTCTCAACAAGATCCTAGCTAATAGGATCCAACAGTACATTAAAAGGCTTATCCACCATGACCAGGTCAGATTTATCCCTGAAATGGAAGTGTGATTCAACATTCATAAATCAATCAGTATGGCAGAACAAATCAATAAGAGAAGAGAAAAAAATCACATGGTCCTCTCAACTGATGCAGAAAAAACATTTGACAAAATAAAGCATTTGTTCCTGATTAAAACTCTTCAAAGTGGGGCGCCTGGGTGGCTCAGTTGGTTAAGCGACTGCCTTCATCTCAGGTCATGATCCCAGAGACCCGGGATCGAGTCCCACATTGGGCTCCCTGCTCGGCAGGAGGCCTGCTTCTCCCTCTCTCACTCCCCCTGCTTGTTTTCCCTCTCTCTGTGTGTTTCTCTCTGTCAAATAAAGAAATAAAATCTTAAAAAAAAATAAACCTCTTCAAAGTATAGGGATAGAGGGAACATTCCTCAATTTCATAAAATCCATCTATGAAAACTCCATAGCAAATATCATTCTCAATGGGGAAAAACTGACAGCCTTCCCATTGAGATCAGGAACAGGACAAGTATGCCCACTCTCACCACTACTGTTCAACACAGTGTTAGAAGTCCTAGAAACAACAATCACACAACAAAAAAGAAATAAAAGGAATTCAAATTGGCAAAGAAGAAGTCAAACTCTCTCTCTTCACAGGTGACATGATACTTTATATGGAAAACTAAAAGACTCTATACCCAAATTAATAGAACCCATATAGCAATTCAGTAATGTAGCAGGATACAAAATCAATGTACAGAAATCAGTTGTGTCCTTATGCACTAACAATGAAAACACAGAAAGGGAAATCAGAGAATCTATTCCATTTACTATAGCACCAAAAACCATAAGATAACTTGGAATAAACCTAACCAAAGAAGTTAAGGATCTGTAGTCCGGGATCTATAGAATACTCAGGACAGAAATTGAAGAAGACACAAAAAGATGGAAGAGGATTCCATGCTCATGGATCGGAAGAATTAACATTGCTAAAATGTCTATACTGTCCAGAGCAATCTATACTTTCAAGGTCATCCCGATCAAAATTCCACCAACATTTTTCAAAGTGCTAGAACAAACAATGCTAAAATTTATATGGAACCAAAAAAGACGCCAAATTGCTAAGGAAATATTGAAAAAGAAAAACAAAGCTGGGATTATCATGTTGCCTGATTTCAAGCTTTATTGCAAAGCTGGGATCATCAAGACAGCATGGTACTGGCACCAAAACAAACACATAGACCAATGGAACAGAGTAGAGAGTTCAGATATGGATCTACAATTCTATGGTCAAATAATCTTCAACAAGCAGGAAAAAATATCCAGTGGAAAAAAGACAGTCTTCAATATATGGTGCTGGGAATATTGGACAGCTACATATAGAAGAATTAAACTTGACCATTCTCTTACACCACACACAAAAGTAAACTCAAAATGGATGAAAGACCTCAGTGTGAAGCAGAAATCTATCAAAATCCTAGAGGAGAACATAGGCAGTGACCTCTTTGACAGAGGCTACAGCAACTTCTTTCAAGACACATCTCCAAAAGAAAAGGAAACAAAAAACAAAGGGAACCTTTGGGGGCACCTGGGTGGCTCAGTGGGTTAAAGCCTCTGCCTTCGGTTCAGGCTGTGATCCCAGGATCCTGGGATCGAGGCCCATGTTGGGCTCTCTGCTCAGCAGGGAGCCTGTTTCCTCTGCTCTCTCTGCCTTCCTCTCTGTCTACTT
>PITA01016758.1:0-45511 GCA_004023965.1 Spilogale gracilis
AATAAAACTTCAGAAGAGACCTTAATGGAATAGAGATAAGTAATCTAAGTGATAATGATAAAGACTTCAAGATTATGGTCAAAAAGATGCTGCCCAAACTTGGAAAAGAATTGATGAACACAGGAGAATTTCTACAAAGAGATTAAAGAGGGCACATAATATGATGAGCACTCAACTAATAAATCACTGAACATTATACCAAAAACTAATGATGTACTCTGCCTTAACTAATTGAATTTAAATTTAAAAAATATAAACGTATACTCTATGGTGACTAACATAACATAATAAAAAAATAATAAAACAAAATAAAGAAGATGAACCCAGAGAGGGAGCCAAACCCTAAGAGACTCTTAATCTCAGGAAACCAACAGAGGGTTGCTGGAGTGGAGGTGGGTGGGAGGGAAGGGATGGCTGGGTGGTGGACACTGGGGAGGGTATGTGCTTTGGGGAGTGCTGTGAATTATGTAAGACTGATGAAACAAATAATACATTCTATGTTAATAAAAAATAAAATAATAAAATAAAATATAAATTTTTTAAAAAGTAAAATACAAAGAGAGACAAATTTAAGAAAGTGCCAAACAGAAGTCACTGAGCTAAAGAATATAATAACTGAACTGCAGAGCGACACTAGAGGATTTCAGCAGCAGGCCGGATGAAGCAGTCAGGGTGAGGCAAGAGAGATGATTTGAGCACACTAATTACTGTATGTCATGCCCACCTCATCAACGTTGTTTTACTACAACGCATTATGCCTGGTGTGTGCTTACTAGTTATTCCAGTGGACTGAGCTCTTAAAAAAGAGATACCATATGTTGCCATAATTTTACCCCCTTGGTAATTTTATGTTTACTGGAACATCAGAAACATAAAGCTCACCTATACTAAATGGAAAATTCCTTACCATTTCTTCATTCAGACTATAGTGACTACTTGGCACTTAACATATTTCCAGCCAGAGTTTCCTCCTCACACGCCCGTACACACACACACACACACACACACACACACACACACACAGAACTGAAAGAGGGAGCAATGCACAATTCAGGCAAAAAAAAAAAAGTTAATTTCAAATAAATTCTAAGGAAATCATAAAATTGGCCCACTCAACAACAATACAATAATAAGATGAAAGGTATTATGTCAAAAAGTATCATAAAATTCTAATATAAAGAAAGGGAGAGTTGATTATTTTTAAAGACAGTGTGTGCTCCTTAAAGGACAGAACACATGGAAAGAAAGAAACTAGGAAATAAGGCATGTAATGAAAACATGTCAACACACCTAAAACTACTTTGCTTACAGCCAAAGTTTCATTATATGCCCAAATTTATATTTTGGCTCACTGAGAACAAGGTAGATAGTACGTGGATAAGTGTATGTATAGCAACTAATAATCAATATATATGTAATATGTACATGCTTGTTTATACAGGGAAGCGCAACAAGAGAATTCCAAAATTGATGGGGTAATTGAGGTGAAAGAAATTGGATTTTAATGTTATGCATATAGTCTTTCTATGTGCTTATCAACCTAGAGTGCAACAAACATTTCCCAGAAAATAAACTTGCAATTTACTAACTTGCAATTTACTAGCGTGGTGAAGTTGAGCTTGTTAATGTTTAATTCTCAGTGTTTTCATATGTAAAATACAGAGAGCTTTGTATCTACATTATTGTATCATGGAAAAGATCCTATGAACTAATGTATGCAAATACTTAATACAAAGCCAGGCACATAGTGAACATCAATCAGCATTAACTATCACGGGAGGATATATTTAAGTTAAATCAATGTGATTTGAACTTTGTTGAAAGAGCATGGGCTTCTTCAGTGTAACTGACTTTCTTGGTAGTCTGTCCTTTTTCATCGTCTTTATTTGTGGCTTTGTTTCCAGCTTCTAGTGCTTGAAACCCGATAAACTGACTGATAGTGACTAAATGAGTGATTTGCTAGTTTCATATAAGTCCTTGAGCCTGAGGTGTAGTTACTAATTGAATTAATTTCTAGTTTTTAGTCCTGGTTATTCCCTGATCCTTCTTCAGGCATTTGCATGACTTCCTTTTTTTTTTTTTTCTTAAATACTCATGTTTTAACAGCAAAATCATAGACTACGAAGTTTTACGAAACAGAGATTTCCCCTTAAACCTGCTGGCAAGTTCAGAACCATTTCCCTGATTCGGCTTCTGGCCACAAAGTAGTAACTTAGTTGCCACAGGTCTTTGGCTCCCTAGTGTGAGAAAACTGAAGCCCACCAACAGCTCACCCAGAGCAGCGGGTTTCTGCAAGTTGCCACAGCCGCAGGAGAGCTCTTTGAAGTTCTTGGTGAGGTATTAACACCTTATTTTAGCCCCACATATTTATAGTAAGTGATTAGTGAATCACATATTTATCAGAATCAACGTGGAAACATTGTATTTTGAAATCATGTTCTTCTCAACTCTGGTTTATAAACTCCCTTCCAGTGAGAATTCCCAACAGACCAACGTTCCACATGATAGCACAGAGAACGGCACATCTCTTCTCCAGGGGGCATGTCTCACTCTGTGACATTGTTACTTAACAGTGTCAAGCACTGATAAGGAAAATCAAGGCACCCAGATCTCCCACATTGTTCCACATCTTTCATTTGATTGTGGTAAATGATTTTTTAGCCACCAGAGAGTGGAGTGGATGATGTTTTGGTTGGTCTGTGAGAAGAGGGATTGAATGTGTTTTCTTGTTTATGTCCAAACATGAGGTTGAGGCAAGTGAAAATTACTTTCTATAATGTGTTTTAGTACTTATGGATGATTTTGTTAATGTCACCAGAAAAACATAAAACTATAAACTTATTCTACACTAGTAAAAGAAAATCAGCACAGCACTGATATTGCAAATGCAACTGCAAATATGATGGTTAGCACTTTAGAGGGCATTATCAAAATGGAGAGTTGAACAAAGAATTAAAGTCATCACTTTTCTCGCATTTTCTCATTGCTTCCATTTGACTAGAGTTGGTGAGATGGTCACCCTTCCGGACTATAGGTCTCTGCCCCTCCCCACCCCCTTACCTCCCTTACACTCTCTCTCAAAAAATATAAATAAATAAATAAAAATAAATTATATTCTTTTCCACAACAGAAAGTTAAAGAATACAAAAACATATTTCTTTCCATTGGCCACTGGGTACAGAGAACATGTCTGAAGGATGTTCTACTAGCAAGTGATTGCACACAACAGGATCATGACAGGAATCTGAGCAATAAACATAAGGGGGATAAGACACTCAGAAAGTAGAAATGAGCATCCTAGAACACCTTGAAGTTTCATCCTTGGTAATTTTCTTCTAAAGCAAATTGCAATGGTGAAGCTAAGGAAAGAAATTTAGCACTAAGCAGAAGGTTTCAAGAAAGAGCAGATGTAACAAAAAGATCTGATTAAAAGTGGGATATAAAATATAAAAATATATAAATATATGTATATGATATAAAAATGTATTTTAATATAAAAATATAATATAAATAATATAAATAAAATATATTTAATATAAAATATAAAAATGATATTTGTGTATTTTCCAAGTGACAATCACTTTCCATGCAGTAAAATACATAACCCGCACAACTACTCTGTGAAGCAGATGCCCTAGTTATCCCCATTTGTCAGACGGAACACCTAAATGCAGAGAGGATGTACATTTTGCCCAATGTTTACGGCTACTAAGGTGGAGGAGCTGGGATCTGAACGCAAGCAGCCTGGCTCTAGAAGCTGCATACTAATCCTCAACTGGACCGTCTGTGGCCTCCACAGAAGAGGGTGGACCCAGCTGGCAGACCTCTCAGTACCTAAACACGCCTCTCTGACTGTATAATTACCATTCCAGAGCCTTGGGTCAGGCTGTCTAACAGGATGTCCGTAGCTGATGTTAAGTCACAGAGCCTCCACAACACTTTCCAGGATGGATAAATGATGTCCAAGAAACACACAGTGGATTGCTTCATGACTATGTGATTTCACAACGTTCGTAGGAGCAAATTAATTCACTTAAAATTGACAAAATTAAAATAAAAGCTTTATTACAGAAGTTGTATGACAGTAATGCTAGAAGGACGGAGAGATGGTAGATCAGCTCTCCACATCAGAACTCATGATGGCACCACAAGGCCAGCCGGGAAATGGAAGAGACAAGAAATGGTGGAGCTGAACTGGCATCGCCCCCAGACGGCAGGTCATGCTTGTAGTCTTTGGCTTGGACAGAGAAAGGAATTCTCCAGTTATCTTCATAGTACTTGGGGTTCTTAGAACTCATCTGCCTAGAGATTGATTGTATGGTGCCTCTCTTTAATATTGACCTTGCTTGCTATAAAACAGACGTTCTTTGAATATGTTAGCTGTCCTGTATTCCCCTGCCTATCCTTGGCCATTGGCCCAGAAGACGCCTACTTTAGGTGCACTCTACTAAAAAAATATCTTTGTATCTTGCTCAGTTATGCTAAAAGTTAAGTGACAAGCTACAGCAAAAACAACAGGAATAAAATAACAGGGGCAATCTTTGGCAACGGCTCATCTGCCTAGCCAGGCATTCCAGAATTCCTGAGTTT
Organism: Spilogale gracilis; assembly: GCA_004023965.1. Lineage (NCBI taxonomy): Eukaryota > Metazoa > Chordata > Mammalia > Carnivora > Mephitidae > Spilogale > Spilogale gracilis. The sequence goes on from PITA01016758.1 coordinate 4,591, forward strand.
CTTGAACAATTTAACAGTAATTAGATGAGTGCCCAAGACTCATTTTCAAAGTTTTGAAGGCCTGAGTGGGTGTATGAACTGGAAAATTCTCGGGCCCAGAGACCGCAAATGTGAATTTTGAACCACTCATTGTTACCTCTTGTCAGATGTAAAGAAAGGAAAGGTCACTATAATCATATGTTAAGGTTGGAAAATCCCCCTGATTCTGACCCCAAATGGACTGGCTCTGTCTCATTTCAACAAATTTCAACTCATCACTATGTTTGTTAAACTAATATTATATGCTAGATTATTTTTGTTCCCTGGGGCGCCTGGGTGGCTCAGTGGTTAAGCCTCTGCCTTCGGCTCAGGTCATGATCCCGGAGACCGCGATATAGCCCCACATCGAGCCCCACATCTGGGCTGCCTGCTCAGCAGGAAGCCTGCTTCTCCCTCTCTCACTCTGGCTGCTTGTGTTCCCTCTCTGGCTGTGTTTCTCTCTGTCAAATCAATAAAATCTTGAAAAAAAAAAGAATTTAGATTATTTTGTTTCTCAGCTAGGATATATCTGATTCTGTGGTATGTGCTCCACATATATAAATCATTAGATCAATTACTGGTTCCCCTTGTTCATATATTCATCTTATTAACAGGCGTATCTATTCAATTTCTTTCTCAGTGAGATTCAACTGGAACTATCTATTTAGGTTAAATTCAAGAGTGCAAACTCAGTTTTTGCTCCTCAATTCATATATAGAAAATTTTGAGGGACGCCTGGGTGGCTCAGTTGGTTGAGCCACTGCCTTCGGCTCAGGTCGTGATCCTGGAGACCCGGGATCGAGTCCCACATCGGGCTGCCTGCTCGGCGGGAAGCCTGCTTCTCCCTCTCTCACTCCCCCTGCTTGTGTTCCCTCTCTGGCTGTGTTTCTCTCTGTCAAATAAATAAAATCTTTAAAAAAAAAAAAAAAAAAAAGAAAATTTTGAAAGGGGGCATTCCTTCCTTAGAGATATTGTTACTTATTTAACGAATATTTACTGCTTACCTATCAGCATAGTACCTGATACTTGGTAGGCACAAATTAAATATTGAAGTGACACAATGTATGAATGAAAAACAGACATGGCCTCTGTCTTCAGGGAGACTATATTATTTCTAATCAAAGAAATTACAGGGATACCTGGGTGGCTCAGTCAGTTAAGTGTCTGTTGGGTTTCAGCTGAGGTCATGATTTTAAATGTCATGGGATCAAGCCCCACATTGAGCTCCCCACTCAGAGTCTGCCTCTCTCTCTCTCTCTCTCTCTCTCTCTCTCTCTCTCTATCGGACCCTTCCCCTCCTCCCCCTGCCTATTCTCTCTAAAATAAATAAATACATCTCTTTTAAAAAAAGAAATTACGAAATCTAAGTTAAAGGCATAAAAAACACAAGTTCCAATCTGTGTCATAAATTAATAAAAAAAGAGTTTGAGCTTCAGAGCAATAGCAGAGGGAAAGGACAATCACTAGTTGGGTGATTAGAGATTGCAATAATTAAACTAAGGTAAAGTGTAAGAATGAGCTGGATATGCAAAGAGCTAAGGGAGAAGCAATTCAGCAAAACATACCAGCTTGTGCTTAGACAGGAAATTGCTTAGTATATTTCCAGAAACAGAGGCAAGACCATTGTGGTTTAAGATTAGTTGGTGAGAGGACAATTGACATATGATGCATGCTGTTGGAGAGATAAGCAGAGGGCTACAATTGTATACATATGATCTCTTTAGATTTGGACATTATAAAGAACATTACTTAGGTTTATATTTTGTGGCTGCAAAAGTCTTATTTTTTAATTTTTTTGTTCTTTGCCTTTTTTGTTTTTTTTTTCTTTTTTAAGGCCATACCAAAATGTGGTTCTGGTCTTTTTATCCTTATATGAAAGCTTAATCTCTAAACAAACAAGGAGTAGAGGACATTTGGGGAAAAAAAAGATACATAAATGTTTTTTCTTTTTCCTTTCTCTTTCTTCCCAGCCTCACCCTCTGCTAGCCACCTCAGCACGGGAAGTTCTTCATTAACTTCTAACCCTCTGTAGGTGGGGGAAATGAGGTCAAGGTCAGTCCAAGAGACATTTAAAAGATTTTATAATTAGCACCCGCTTTTTGAATTGCCACGATAGTCTACAATAAAACTTCACCTTTTGCAGAGGCAAATACTTTCAGAGGGTGTAAAAATCAGAGATAAAACAAAGCATTTTTCTTTACCCTTGTAAATCTTTCTTTGGTCTTCCACTCTTTTCTACCTCTTAGGTAGCTCAAACAAAACCAATGAGGGAACAAATTTATGTGACATTATTTCCTTTTAATTAGGCCTCTATTTCCTCCAGCAATTGAGTTCTTAGATACATGTCATTGTGAATTTTTTCAACAGAAGCATTTCCCCCGTGTTTGAGATAAGAGGGTTAGTATTTATCTAGATTCTGAAAGAGATAGGAGTTGGAATAACAATGAAAAATGTGTACTGCCTCTCCTTCCTTTGGGAAAAGCTTTAAAAAAAAGGATGACAGTAAACGAGCAAGATGATCTCTCCTGTGTCTGCTTAGTCCTAAGATTTTATGGCATTTGATTACAGTAAGGTGGCACACTCTTTTATTAGTGAGAAATGGGAAAATGAGAGCCTCTGCCTTTGGCGATGGACTGCGTTATTAAGTGGAGCTGGTCTGCCACCTTGTGGCCATAATCGTTCATTACATATAAACACTTAGCAAGGGTTTCAGAAACTGTGCTGAAGTTGGCGATCAGGATGCCTTGCAAGTTAGTTCATGAGAGCCTTTCAGTCATATAACAATAACATCAAAGCCCTCGCTGGCAGAAGACAGGTGGCTTATTTCCTTAAGGATGTGCAAAAAGCTATAGGCTCTACTCACTTTTAGCAGAAATCAAATTCACTAACTAAAAAAATTCTTAGGGTCTGCAGCACGGCAAGACCTGGAGAAAGAAATGTGGATCTGGCAAGAATTATTCTGTCCGGGGGCACCTAGGTGGCTCAGTAGGTTAAGCGACTGCCTTTGGATCAGGTCATGATCACGGAGTCCCAGGACTGAGCCCTGCATCAGGCTCCCTGCTGGGCAGGAGGCCTGCTTCTCCCTCTCTCACTTCCCCTGCCTGTGTTCCCTCTCTCGCTGTGTTTCTCTCTGTCAAATAAATAAAATATTAAAAACAAGAAAAGCACCCAATGAATTGCTCACAACCCTGACTAGAAATCACTTGGAGGGTTTGTAAAAAGTAAAGCTGCTTAGACGCTCCCCCTGTCCTTCCCAAGAGTGATGCTGAAGTGGGGCCCTGGTATCAGTGGTTTTTAAATGCTTGCCACTTACACTAATGGGTAGCCAGAAATGGAAACACATCTCTTAACCCCCTTCAGTAGGATGGATGGTGATTTCGGAAACAAACCCCCCTACATTACGGCGGATTATAACACACCAATATTATCTAAGTTGGTTTTATTTTTTAATTTTTTTTTAATTTTCTTTTTTTTTATTGTTACTTAAATTTTTTTTTCCAGTGTTCCAAGATTCATTCCCCATTACCAACACCCAGTGCTCCACGCTTTAGGTGTCCCCAGTACCCACCACCAGGCTCTCCCATCCTTCCATCCCCCTCCCTCCAAGTCCCTCAGTTTGTTTCTGTGTCCAAAGTCTCTGTTGTTTCATTTCTCTCCCTGGATTACCCTAGTTCCCATTTACTTTCCTTCCCCACTGTCCTCCAGGTTACCCCTCATGCACCGCAAGTAAGTGAAACCATGTGATACTTGACTTTCTCTTCTTGGCTTATTTCACATAATCTCTTCCAGTTCAGTCCATGTTGCTACAAAAGTTGGATATTCATCCTTTATGATGGAGGCATAGTATTCCATTGTACATATGTACCACATCTTCTTTATCCATTCATCTGTTGATGGGCACCTTGGCTCTTTCAGTTTGGCGATTGTGGCCATTGCTGCGATGAACATTGGTGTACATTTGGCCTTTCTTTTGACTACATCTGTATCTTTGGGGTAAATGCCCAGTAGTGCAATTGCAGGGTCATAGGGTAGCTCTATTTTTAATTTTTTAAGGAATCTCCACACTGTTTTCCAAAGCGGCTGCACCAGTTTACATTCCCACCAACAGTGTAAGAGGGTACCTTTTTCTCCGCAGCCTCTCCAACACTTGTTGTTTCCTGTCTTGTTAATTTTGGCCATTCTGACTGGTGTAAGGTGGTATCTCAGTGTGGTTTTGATTTGAATTTCCCTGATAGCTAGTAACGCTGAACATTTTTTTTTCATGTGTCTGTTAGCTGTTTGTATATCTTCTATGAAGAAGTGCCTCTTCATGTATTATCTAAGTTTTTAAAGAGGATTAGAATATGAAAAGAAACCCCAAATGCAATTTTTTAGAACTTCCTTGGATGGGTTCCAATAGATCTGTTCTGCAAATGAGTCTCCTGGTCTTCATTCCCTTGGGACCTAGATACACTGTATTGTGGACATTATCAGACTAATTGTGAATTTCACATTCTCTGGCAAGTGTGACACTTAGCCTAATAGTTTCTGAGATTCCATTGACATACATAAAGCCTTGTTTAAAATGCAGTTTTCTGTATTTACCCCTCAGAAATTCACATTAGTAACTTTGGAGTAATAAGGAGAAATCTCTTTTCACTTAACATTTAATCCAGAAATGCAGATAGTTTCATGAATCTCAGAGAAGCATTGCTTAGCCATATTGCAACTTACTGATTCACCAAGGGATGATAAGGGAAGAGATGTTTTTTTATATTTAATTTCTACTACAGTGGTTTCCAAAGTGTGGTCCTTAGACCAGTAGCATCAGTACCACCTGGGAACTTCTAGAAATGCAAATTCAGGGCCCCTGGGTGGCTCAGCTCTGTCTTCAGCTCAGGTCTTGATCCTAGAGTCCTGGGATTGAACCCTGCATTGGGCTCCCTGCTCCCTCCCCCTGCTTGTGTTTCCTTTCTAGCTATGTCTCTTTCTGTCAAATAGATAAATTAAATCTTTAAAAACAAAAAAAATGCAAATTCTAGTCACTCTCTAGACTTGTGGAATCAGAAACTCGTGGTGAGGCCCCCCAAAAGTATTTTAACCAACCCTTTCGGTGATTCTGATTATACCCTTAAATTTGAGAACCACTAGCCAAACCATCCCATCCTTCTTTATGGCTTTTTGGTGTAGCTTCTCTTTGTTCTTTGAATTTTTTTTCTCATCCTCCTAACGTGACTTTAGGAAGAAGGAAGCATGCCCCATAGCTGTATCTCAACATGTGGGGAAATGTATCCTATTTGAAATTACAAGACCTGGATGGGAATCCCAACTCTTGTCAATTACCAGGAACAAAAGCATGCATAGGGAGCCTGGGTGGCTCAGTCCTTAAGCGTCTGCCTTTGGCTCAGGTCACAATCCTGGAGTCCCAGGATCAAGCCTAGCATTAGGCTCCCCGCTCTGCGGGAAGCTTGCTTCTCCCTCTCTCACTGTCCTTGCTTGTGTTCCCTCTCTAGCTGTGTTTCTCTCTGTCAAATAAATAAACTCTTTAAAAAAAAGCATTTTAAAAAAGCATGCACAAATAGTTTTACTCTCTGAGTGATTTCTTTAAACATTAGAAAAGAACAGAACATTTATCCTGCAGAATCAAGAATTTTGCTTGAAGCTTTAACTCAACTGCAGTTGGCACTACCTGTAATTTAATAGATGAGAAAACCAAGACAACAACAACTCAGAAAGGTGAACATGCTTGCCTAACCTGGACCCAAGGGACACAAACCTTTTAGCAGTGTTTCTTTATCTGCAGAATGTGGATAATGATGCCATAAGTTTGTGGTAAGGGTAAATAAGGCACCAGAATTTTTAAAGGTTCATAAAAGGTAAATACTATGTTTTTATCTTAGTACTCTAGTAGGCTTGGGTGGAATCTGCAAACCCAAATCTTTAGCTGAGAAAAATCAATAGTAATAAAAGAAAAGATGAAACCCCAAGGCTCCAGCTGGCCAGGCGACTCAGTGGTTTGATGTCCCAGGCTTGTCTCCTGACTCAGACATCCCAGCTGACCCGGAGCAGAACAGGTGCAGTTCTGCTGGTCAGAGGGAGGGTAGAGGCCTTGCCCTGAGAGGAGTACAGAAACACCGTTTCTGTCTTTTGCCCAGAAGGGCCTAAAACAACCATCACAAAATAGTCTTCAATTTCCAGATGAGCCTTGCTGATGAGAATCGTGCAGCTATTTTCAGGAACTTTGAAAATAATAATCATGATAATGATGATCTCTGCCTGCGGCTCTCTGCTGAATGTCATGCTGCGCTCCACAGCAGATGCGTGCTCGACAGGCCAGCACTGCCCGAAGGACCTGTGGCGGTGTCCTTCTGGGCTATTGTTGACAGGACTGGATCCCTGCGAGAAAGGCTTGTGGATGTGTCTCCCCAGGAAAAGCCAAGGCTCTTCTCCAGCATCCTAAGAGGAAATGCAGAGCAGCAGGAACTTCGGTCTGCACTGTTACAAATACTACTTTTTCTTTTCTTTTTCCCTCCTATTGCGTGTTTGATATACTACTCTTGCCAAAAAACTGAATTTCTAATTTTACGTTTCAAGTAGAAGACAAGGAAGTAAAACCAGAAGATAAAACCATGGTTAGTGTTTTGACTCTTCATGTTTGTTTGAGGGAAAGTTATAAAGAACAAGTAAGATCAGGGTAAGTACTTAAATAACATAAAGAAATATTTATCTCTCTGTGTATAAGCCTATTAGTTCTGTTTCTCCACAGAAACTTGACTAATATGGAGGGATATTCTAGATAAATCTTTGGGTGGTCTTGGGCACTTCGGTAGCTCAGTTGGTTAAGCATCTGCCTTTGGCTCAGGTCATGATCCCGGAGTCCTGCATGGGGCTCCCTGCTCTGCGGGAAGCCTGCTTTTCCCTCTCTCACTCCTCCTGTTTGTGTTCCTCTCTTGCTGTGTCTCTGTCAAATAAATAAAATCGTTTAAAAAATAAAATATTCATGATATTGATTCCCGCTTGATCAAGCTGAAAAATGGTCTATTCTGCTCCAGTCTATGTTTTATTGTGTGCTGTGGAAAAGACCAACAGTCCTGAGGATAAACGGATGATAAGTGGCAGCTACTGTCATTAGGAAAATCAATGCTCAGAGAGTTTAACAGGAAAAAACAAACAAACAAAAAAAAACCACAAAACCCTCTCCATGGTGTTTCCCATCATCTAAGAGCTGTCTTTACAAACATGCAGCCATTTTACTTTGACTCATACCATATCCTGCAATACTCAATGAAATGTCAATAAAACAATGAAAACCAAATGTTCTGCCGGCTAGCCTGTTATTGTCATTTTAAATAAATTGTACTCCGAATAGGCAATAATGCCATTTAATGGTTTGCAAAGGACTTGCTCAATATTCATAACCTAAGATGTAATTATTACTGTATCTGAGAGAAAAGGAAGTCAGAATTTCATCTGAACAGAAGACAGATTGGCCCATGTCCAAGAACTAGTGAAGTGCCAGCACTGAGATTTGAGCCCTATTTCCTGCCTCAAGATCTGTAAGCTCCACAGGGCTCCCAGAGTTCCCTGAGTGGCCCTTTTCTAATTTGTGCTTTTATGGTTAATTTGGTTCTGGACAGAATTACCTAGTCCTGGAACTGAAACCTTCTCTCCTACCATAAGCTATTGTTCTTTCACTGTTTTTGAGCATAGCTGTATGTCAGGCACGGTTCTCATCAGTTCACAAAAATCAATGAACAAAATAAAGTTGCCGCCTTTGTAGAACTTACCTGGTGAGAAGACTTTAAAAAAAAAACAAAAAACACAAAAAACTTAAAAGGTGATCTGCATTGCGGCACTTGGATGGTATAGTCAGTCATGCACCAGACTCGATTTTGGCTCAGGTCCTGATCTCAGGGTCCTGAGGTTGAGCCCCACCTTAGGCTCCATGCTGAGCACAGAGTTTGCTTGGAGTTTCTCCTTCTCCATCTGCCCTTCCCCTTCCCCCTACCCCCACTCCCACTAGTGTGTCCGTGTGCCCTCTCTAAAACAAATCTGAAAAAAAAATGATCTTTTGATCTGCGCTAAGTGAAGAAACAAGTATGGTAGGAGTGAGTGGGAGAGCAGTGAGCAGGTCCAGGTTGCTCTAATACTTAAGAGGGTGCTCGGCGTGGTCCTGAGAGGACAGCAGAATAAAGACTTGGAGGGAGTTGGCTAATGTCAGCCCCTAACATACAGCTGTTCCTTTCAGCCTCTGAACACCCAGCAAGAGGCAACCAGCACGCTTTCACTGAATAATCTGAGATAATACTGAACCTACTTAGAAGTGCAAAAATAGAAAATGCACTTCAACCCTCCACCCAAGATCTCAAGATCACTTTATTCAAGTTTTTGCTGCTTAAGTACCTCTCAAAGTCATAAAGATCTTCAGCACCCTGCCAGGTTGAAAACAGAGCTGTCAAAATAAATGGTCCAACACACTGTTGGACACATGCCAGAATGACCTGGGGCTTGTTAGTCACTGTTCGAACAATGGCGTATAGAATTATCATCCTACTTCTAAGGGTGATCACTTCCTGCTACTTCAAACATGGAAAATAATCTGCACGTATATTTATGAAGTTCCGAAGTGCCCATAACTGTAATGTAATAGTAGAAAGTGGGGAAAAATGGTCCCATGACATAACAGGGCAATCAGGTTCACATCACCAGAGCCTCTCACAGCCTTTGAGATGGGGACTCTTTTTGTGTTTCTGGGTTTTTGGTTTTTTTTTTTTAAGATTTTTTTATTTATTTGACAGAGAGAAACACAGCCAGAGAGGGAACACAAGCAGGGGGAGTGAGAGAGGGAGAAGCAGGCTTTCTGCCGAGCAGGGAGCCCAATGTGGGACTCGATCGCGGGTCTCCAGGATCATGACCTGAGCCGAAGGCAGTCGCTTAACCAACTGAGCCACTCAGGTGCCCCTTTTTTGTTGTTTTTAAGCATGTACCAAAGTAAGAAAAACAAGCTCCACAGCACCGAGCTATCCACAGGACCACGTGCCACAGGCAGAGCTGACTGAACTTCACACCTAACACAGTAATATCCAGGCAGAGAGGGGCAGATAAGGTGGGTGGTAGGCAAGGGACAGGAAGGACATACTTGGGTTACTCAGGGTTGCACTGAAAATGATAACCTGGACTTACAGCCATCCCGCCCAAAATGGGCAGTTTCTGAAGGTAATTGGTTTCATACAGGGGGTTTTAAACACACACACACACACACACACACACACACACACACACACACAAACAATGAATGCTTGGAGCTTGTTCAAATCTGTCAGAGTAAAAAAATGATCCAAAAGAAAACACAGCTATGAATAGTCAATCAACACTGGATGGAATCAATGTATCAACTCGTTTATTTTCCAGAAGTAACTGGCTTTGTTCTTTAGGGATGACTGGGCTGTGTACATGTACATTTCAAGCACACATGCATGCCATTCCAAAGTGGTGTTTTTTTCTAGTTATCACCCACACAGACCTGTACTGGGACATGCTACATCTGGATGGCACAGGCAGGTTCTTCCCCTTGATGAGGGGTAGAAACTTCTTTTTGTTTTTACTTAGTATAAGGAGTAGAACCAGATATTTTGTCCACTGGGAAACTTGTGACAGTGAAATAAGGAACTATTAATAAATAAGGACAATGTGCATGAGCCAAGGCTATCCTTGGGAAAGCGAGATCTAGGCTCAACCGACATAATATTTGAGTTCTACCAGAACACAGCAAAGGACTCATCATCTCTGCTATGGAGTCACACTGGCCTCCACATGGAAGAATGGGCTTTTTGACACATCACTCAACCTTGGTCTCCAGAAGGAAACCCCAGGGTAAGTCAATCTTACTTGGGACATGAAGCCACAGTTAATGAAAAGACATTTCCCAGTATGTTTTCAGTTCAAGGCTGACACAGTTGCCTGAGGATACAAAGCGGCTTTAAAGCCTTGATAGCAGGAAACGCAGGAGACACACTTGGGAGATACTGTTCAACAAAGAGCACCACACGCAAATCACAGCACTCAAACGTGGTATGGCACTGAACTTAGCTAAGTTATTCAAATTTGTGAGGACACGTGGGTGGCTCAGTCAAGCAAGGTCTGTCTTTGGCTCAGGTCATGATCCCAGTCATGATCCCAGGGTCCTGGGATCGAGTCCCACATCGGGCTTCCTGCTCTGCAGGAGGCCTGCTTCTCCCTCTCTTACCCCCCCCCACTCCTGTTCCCTCTGTGTCAAATAAATAAAATCTTAAAAAAAAAAAAAGTCAGCTTTATGGACCTATAAAATCAGAAGGCTGGTCTAAAATGGTATGGAATGTCTCACCCAAAGGGCAATTTTCCCCACCAGGAATATCCAGAGAAGAGAACTGAAATAAAAAATCGCCTCGGGGAGAACCTCCAAACTCAAGTTTGGTTTAGCAATGGGCTGAGTCTCCTGCACCTACAGCAACTGTCTCCCAAGGGGTACAGCGAGATGGGATCTGCCACGTTGTTAGCTTTTAAACATTCACCTAATCTCATCCCTACCTAGTGGGTTAAATCTGTTCATTTCAAATAGTTTGTATTGTAATTCAAATATTAGCTTCCCCTTGACTATATCAGCAACACCCCCCTGAGATTTTTCTGTCAGTACTGAACAAGGTGTTCATTTTTAAGGCTTTGATGTCAAAATCCAATTCCTGTGAGACTTCCCTAATTCTCTGCATGTTGTGCTTGCTGGGCTTGGGCTTCTTCCTTTGCTCGCAATCCTGACCTCACTTTCTCGGTCAGTGCACTGGGCCTGGTTTGGTGGTGGGTGGAATGCCACCATAGATCTTCTGTAACCACCTGCCTCTATCCACCTGGAGACTGTGATATGGTCTGTAGAAGTCTACAGAGATAGACACCACTTAAGATACATGGCTTGCAAGAGATGGAAGAGGATCAGAAATGGCTTTTAAGGTTAAAAATGGGAGTTTCTACTACTTCCTTGGTTTTTCAGTCTCATATCTTACACCCTCACTGCCCACCCACATTGTGGTTCCAAAGGAATGAATGACTCACTCTCATATGGTCAGATGACACAAGCTTGTTCTGAATCCAGGAACCTTATCTCTGTGCCATTTGCTACTCTGGGAGATGTGGCCTCATGACCAATGTATGACAGAATAGGTTTGGCTGGGACTCAGTCCAAAACCAGGTATAGAGAGCAATGCCTCTCTACCTTAGGCATCCAACAGCAATCAGGAGGAGCTGGTTAAGAACACAGACGCCTTCGCTGATCCTCTGAGTCAGCTAAATCTGGGATGAGGCCCAGACTCCTGCACTTTTAATAAGCACACCCCCACCTTACCCCTTATAGTCTCACCCAGGCAGGGTTCCATCTTCTGCCTTGAGACACATAAAGCAATGACAAGGCATTATCTGTGGAGCAGAAAATCAAATATACGTCACCCAGGCACCAGGCCCACTGCCCCACCACACTCACCTCTGAACAACAAAGAGCTAAGTAAATCTGTCCACGTCTGACTACGCGTAAGCATTCGTAACAGCCACCCTCGCTCAACGTTTTCTGCTCAGAGTCCACCCGCTATCTAGTCGCGTGTATAGTCAAAAAAAGCAACATTTCTGAACACATGATTGGTTTTCAAGGTATGCAATTATTTTATTTCCTTGGCCTTGGCCTGACAGCATAAACTTCATTACACAAAAATCTGCAGCTGACAGAATGAACACAGATTTCTCCCACAGGAAGGACCCTTTTCATTAGCAGAGATGAACTGAAATGTCACGTCTGAGTGCGATTCCTGCTCCCCACCCCCACCCACATAACCCCAAAGTGAAAATATTCAGAATCCACAGAATCCCCATGAAGTAGTAAGTCCTCCCCTCACACCTGTCTAACTCGTAGCTGCAGTACATGAAAACCTAAATCAGGAGGCAGCTGGCCATCACTTAGCAGCTGTGTGTGCCTGGGACTGAGGGACAGCAACAAGGGAGCAAGAATCCTGGCTGAATGGGAGGTGCAGACAATCTGTCTCACCTCATACCTGCCCTTTCCAGACATAAGACATCTCCGTCCCTACACATGGAGCGAAGTTTGGGAAATGCTGAAGGAGTTTTTAGCCCATAATTGGAAATGGTTGTGGCTCACTGCAGTCCCACGTAGGTGTGGGATAAGGGGCACCAGAGAGAGAGCAGGTTAGACAGAGATGCTCAACTGAGTCAGTTCCAGTTTAATGCTACGGAAACTACCTTCTGAACCTCACCGTCCCTCATGCCTGGCCCCCATCTTCCAGTGAAGAGAGAGCTCCACCACAATGTCTGCCTAATGTCTAGCAGCACCACTGGGTGGCGCTGTGATGCCTGTATGCGGGATTATGACAGGGATGGAGAGGTGGGCAGATAGATCAAGGTCACAATGCTTTAATTACAATGGGCTTCTTTTGGTCCCTAGGAATGATCTACTACCAGTAGTCTTAAAACATCCTCATCCCCTTTCCCTCTGCCTGTCTTGTGCAAATGTCAAAAATAGAATCTCTACCCAAAGAGGAAGGAGAACAGGAAGTTACTGGTGGTCCGCAATCATCTCTGGCCCCAACTTGCCCACCTCCTGCCTCTTCCGTGAATCAATTCACAGAAAGGTTGTGAAATTAAATCGTCTTCATTCCTCTATCAAAGCCAATTCAACACCTCAGTCCTGATAAGCTTTCTCCCTGGGCTGAGGAAGCAGCAAAAAATATCAACTGAGTGTGTGAAAAGATGATGACGGTGTGTGCGGTGTAGTGTTTCCAGATGTCTTCCCCTCTGTCTCCTCCACGGTGGGAGCCCTCCCTCTGGTTCCCCAAGACCCACACACACCCCTCCCCCTACCCCCAAGTCCAGGTGCTCCCATCTGCTGGGTGTCTATCACTCACTTCCCATAGACACTTTCGTCACTGTAGGCCACATAGAGAAAATAGTCTTCCTCATGGTTGTCCTGAGGGAAGAGACAAGAGGAAAACATTACTTATCTTCAAGAGTCTGAGCCTCACACAAGGTAGGTAGCTATGCAGGACATCACAACCCCCACTGAGGAAAGAATAAAGAATACACAGAAGTGACTGGAATTCAACTTTAGAGTTCACAAAGTATCTTCTAGGAGAACGTCAATACATAGAGATTATCAGGGATAAAAACATGACCCTTGAAAAAGCTCATTCTAACAAGGGAAACACAGATACTATATATACACACACACACATACATACACACACACACACACAATATACACTAACAGAGAATATATGCTATGGAATGAAAATGAAATTAAGGGATTATTGGAACAAGTTTACACAACTCACAGGACACAGTAAGTCCGTAGTACCATGTGAAATCCTTTAAGGAATAATATAGCCACAAAACTGGGTGATACTGCATGAGGAAGTCCTTTACAATAGTTTTCTCATTAGAGTCTGAGTTTACCAATTAAACCAGATGAAATCAGCAAATTATTCTCTCCAACTGAATTTATCTGTTAAGACAAATGAGCCAATTTAAAGGCTTTGCCTTCTAATTTTACATTTTATTTTATTTGGAATTTGCAATCAGAAACCATTTCTTGCTGTTTCAATAAAGACGATCCAAGATAGAACCCCAGAGTAAGGCAAAACTGAGAATTCAAAAAGAATGAATCTAACAGGCTGCTCAATCCCTAGAGGACAAGTGACATCTAATCCCGCACAGCCTCACAGCACGGTGTGTAAGGGGATACAGAGAAGTAACACCTCTTGCCCCACTTCCTCGGTGTTATCAACAGACCCTGGAACACAGGCTAGAGAACACGGGACTGCACGGTATTTGTGTGACCAGGACACTTACCTCATACAGCTGGCCCATGGTAGCACTGGTGGGAGGGATAGTGTTGTTGACAAAGAAGAATAAGGCGTCCTCAGGCCTCAGGTGGATTCTCTTCCGGATTAAGAAGTAGAACTGGCCAACTGGATAAAGGAAGGAGGTTTTAGAAAAGGCAGGCAATTAGGAAAAAATAAGGGATTACAGTAAGGGGAAGTCCCAGGAAAAAAACAAAATAAAAACTCTACTGCACCTTGCGCCCTTTAAAGTACCAGCTTTAGGCAAAATCTCAGCAGAACAAAATCATGTCCTGTAACTTTAGAAATAGAAAGTACAACTCAAAGAAGCCTCCATATTCCCTGACATGCCACTGAGAAGCTTATTCTTCAATCCTTTCCTGCTTTACTCAATTTCAGACATAATGTTCGTATCTGCAGTCAAAGCCCGAGGAGACTCTGAGGGAATCCTATGTACATCCAGACCAAAATACTCTTATCATTGTCTAAATGGGATCTGAAATGCACTTCCATCCCCATTCCTACCTTATGACAAGCAAGTAATAGGGAGAGGTCTACTGGACGCCAGTAATCTCAGCATGGTTGCTCATCCCAAAGTCTGGGCAGTATGTGGGGTTCAACTGTGCTCTTCTATCGAACATACTGAAAAAGTTCTCAAAGACTGACATTCAAATCTAACAACTGTGGGGCAAACACATCTACAAAATCTTTTGAGCATTTTCTGGATTCACTGGTTACTCCATTAAGGATCACTAAGGTGAAGACTATAGTCTTTGTAATCCTGAACAGTATCTACAAAACAGACTACCAAAAACAGTGGCGTGAGGAGACAAAAAATATTCAGCCGAGACTCTCTCAAATGTGATCCTCCTCTGACTTTCCTTTAGGAATAAACTGTTAGCACAGTAACAAGCAGATTCTAAAACACAGGCATGTGGTCACTGCTTTGGGTATTGCACGTTCTGCTCTATCTGAATCACACTAGACGTTGTGATGGGAAATGCATAAGGGAACTGGCAGTGGAGAAGAATAGCTGAGTCACTCCTGTTTGAGTCCCCCTACTCTCTGCAGAACCCCACCCACTTTCTACAACTTTATTTCCTCTCAATCCCACAATTTCATGCACACAGGAGGGACCACAGAGGCTCCACCATAGAAAGGAGGGTCTGAGGAGGGAAAAAGCATTACCTGTGAGGTCAGAGGGCACCAGGTACTTCCTTTTGTCCAGATCAGGCACCCTGGCCTTGGGAGCCTTCTCCACAATCACCTGGGAGAAAAGGACACGAGAATGAAAAACACAGGACTTAATCGAGTATTTTTCCTTCCACATTCTACAGTTACCCTATTTGAGGCACGTTTTTTTCTAGAACCGCCTGGGTGGCTCAGTTGGTTAAGCCACTGCCTTCAGCTCAGGTCATGATCCCAGAGTCCCGGTATCGAGTCCCACATCGGGGCCCCTGTTCCACGGGGAGTCTGCTTCTCCCTCTGACCTTCTCCCCTCTCATGTTCTCTCTCGCTCACTCTCTCAATAAATTAAAATATATATATATAAAAGAAGAGAATAGAAGGAAAGTAACAAAAAATAAAGAGAACCTTGAATTTAAGTAATTATAAGCTACCTGTCAGGTACAGGTCTGTACTTCTGGTACTTAAAGAGAGCATCAAGAGGACCTTAGAACATAAGGAACAGCATGGAGGACATTAGAAACATAAAGGGGAAAAATGAAGGGGGGAATCAGAAGGGGAGATGATTCATGAGAGGCTTTAGACTCCAGGAAACAAACTGAGGGTTTCAGAGGAGAGAAGGGTGAGGAGATTGGTAAGCCTGGTGGTGAGTATTAAGGGCACAGATTGCATAGAGGACTTGGTGTTGTACATAAACAACGAATCTTGAACACTGCATCAAAAACTACTGACATATTTTATGTTGACAAACATAACACAATAAAAAATTAAAAAATAAAATGAAAATAATTTTTTTTAAAAAGAGATCATGTATTATTATTTTTCTTTTTAAAGATTTTATTTATTTGACAGAGAGAAACACAGCTAGAAAGGGAACACAGGCGGAGTGAGAGAGGGAGAAGCAGGCTTCCCACAGAGCAGGGAGCTCGATGCAGGGCTCGATCCAGGGACTCTGGGATCATGACCTGAGCCGAAGGAAGACACTTAACAACTGAGCTACCCAAGTGCACCAATAGATCCTGTATTATGATGTCACTTCCAATAACACATTTATCAATATTGGTTAGGTGTTAGTATTTTAAGGGATTCCCAGTATCTACATAAACTATTTCCGTAATACTTCAAATTTTATAGATCATACATTTCTGTAAAAAAATATATAAAAATATATACAATATATAAAAGCTAAATATATACAAATTAAATATATAAATATATGTATAAATTAAAGATTTTATGCATAAAATTTTAAATATTCACTTATTTATATTTATGTAATAATTACAAAAATATACTTAGTATTTATAGCTTACATAATGGAAATTATAAATATTTAAAATGTTTTGTAAAACCATCAGCTTTAAATTTTTAGTTTAGAAAATACAACCATTCCTGACCAAACATACGGAAGAGTTACAGAAGTAGAAGTAACACTAGACAAGTATCCTGAGAACTGTGTGATCTTCAACAGGTCACTTAACTTCTCTGAACCACAGCATACCAGTGAGTAAAAGATGGTAACTCTACAACGTATCTTTTACTGTTGGGGTTAGTGCAGAGCATGAAACCAATCAGCCACCATACCTGGCTTGCTCTAAAATGGTAACATGGAAGATTCTGAGGGCAAGGAAGGTTTCTGAGAAGGGTGTAGGCCTTGCCTTTGGAATGTGGGCCTAGGACCACTCTGCCATTGGAATGCCACAGGAAGTTGCTCTCCCTGAAGCTTTCTCAGGCCAAACAGCTGCCCAAAGATCTAAGAGTTGTGTGCATTGTCCCTCAGGCTATGTTTAGCAGAACTCCCAGAACTCGCAGATCAGCATGGTGTCTGTATCTTTCTAAACAGATCCTCCTAGTTTCAGGAAGCCCCCTTGTCACACATCATGAGCTTGAGGAATAGTGATGAGGATTTGTGATTATCCCAAAGGACCAACAAGGGTCTCCGTCTCTGAGCATTGACCCTCTTGCCTTCCCATCTCTTTCACTGTGAAGTATGGAGCAAGCCTTCATTTGTCAGTACAGGGATTGCAGGGATTGTTGGCCATTCCTGGCGTTTTACAGTCACAGTACTGCTACAATAACCTTGATCCATAAAATTTTATGTGAAAGTGGTTTGTAAATTATAAAGAATTATCTTAACATAAGGATCGACTTAAAGGGAGGGACTTGGGGCTTGAAGCTCTTAAATGAAAGGAAACACATTAAAATAGTAAAAAAACATTACTTTGTTTCTGGAGAAAAAGAATACTGAACCAGGAAGATCTGAGGGACATGATTCCACTAAAAATTTAAAAATGAAAACTGGAGAAAAAAAAAATGTGAACCAGGAAAGACCAGGTTCTTGAAGGCCCAATAATGAGGACGGACAGAAGGCAGCAGGTTACTAAAATCAAAGGGGAAAAGAGTGAGCCTGGCACTGTGTCTCAAGGGAGTTCTGAGGGTTGCCAGCTCCCATCAGTAGAAGTGACGGAAACCACAAAAAGAGAGCAAAAAAGCAGGCAATAACATATACTGCAAATAAGACACCCAGATAAGAGGACTAGGATTTGGAGAGGAACAGGAGGGGTCTGGGCAATCATTAAGGCCTTGGCTTAAAAGGAAATATTTTAGGTTTCCAAGAATCCCAACTCTAACCATGGGCCATGGTTAGATCCTTTTCCTCTTGGGTTCTAAGGGTTTTTTTCTTCTGTGAAATATGGTCAATATTCCACAAGGCCTTTGACAAAGTTTAAAGACTAGACAATCTGTTCCTAAATGTCCTGCAATGTTGCAGGTTTTCAATACACTGTAGCTATTAAGATCCTTTTAAGATCTCAAGAAAACCTCCCCTCTCAAGTTACAAGCCATCTACTCTTTTCCATGATAGCTAGGAGACAACCAGGGGCCAAGCTAAAATTGAGTTGCATGTGCAGTCAGGGTACTTGACTGCTCTGGTAACACCATTTAGAAATCACTTACACTAACCCTCTTTTCTGTAAACTGGGCCCTTTTCGTACAAGATTAAGCATCCTTACCGGAACTAGAACAAAATCACAATTCAGAGCAGAGCTCTTCTTCCTCCATCACAACTACAAAGGTGGTCACAGGCTGAGCACCCAACCAGCAGTTTGTAGGCTTTATAAACTGGTACAAATCCAACTGGAGGAACCATGAGATCCGAGTAATGCTTCTAACAGCTTACAAATTATCGGGTGCTTGGGCGGCTCAGTGGGTTAAACCTCTGCCATTGGCTCAGGTCATGATCCCAGGGTTCTTGGATAGGATCCAGGAGCATCAGGCTCTCTGCTCAGCAGGGAACCTGCTTCCTCCTATCTCTCTGCCTGCCTCTATGCCTACCTGTGATCTCAAATAAGTAGATAAATAAATAATTTTCACAGCTTACAAGTTATCACACAGGTAAAACATTTTTTACATCAAACAATGAGCAGGAAAATAGGGAGGATGAGTTGAAATATTCTGGGTGAATTCATGTAAATGAAATGGGAAGGGCTCAGTTTTGAAGACATAAATAGGAATTTTGACTAGATTTAGGAACAGGTACGTTTCAAAGTTTGTGACCTAGGAAGAGCTACTGCAACAGAGCCTCATATTTAGAAAGTTCTGAATAAATGGGAGTCATTTATGTTTTATGTTTTCTGGCATCATACGACTCTTACCTTTTGTTGGCTATAATTTTTTTTTCTTGACTTTCAATACCCAATAGTGTGCAGTACACAGCGCCTCTTTAATTAATTCTATTTAACAGAACTGTATTAGAAACTGAGAAACCATATGGCATGGAGAATCCAACAACCACAGTTGGAATGTCAGCTCTGCCACACACCAGCCGCAGGAAACCTTTAGGAATACTTGATTTCTCTGAGCTACAGATCCTTCATCTGTAGAACGGGATCATAATGGGTGTGACCATTATGGGTGTGAGGATTAAGTAAATAAAGTCAGAGCACGTACAATACTGCCAGGTACAGAGTTAACAATCAATGAAAGCTGTCATTTTTAAATATTGTAAGAAAGCAGGACTGTTATCACCACAGTTAGGAGAACCAAGGTCCAGAGACTAAACAAGTAAAAGAATCATTTGGGTCGGTTACTGGGCTAGCTCTCTTTTTTATTGGAACACCCTTGTGCGCAAGTCCTGGTGATGGAAGAGTCGTTAAGGTCTTGCGTCCTTATGAAAGGCTGCAGGGGGGTTTCTACTGCGGGCAGGCGGCCCCAAGTTGCTTCCAGTAGCTGTGACACAATGAAAATTAAGCAAGGATTGGAGAAGAGTCCCAAAGAGTACCCATAGGTCGAGAACTGGCACCAGATAATCAGTTACTTTCCCTGTACATAATATGTAATATTTATCTTAATATCCTTGCCTGAAGATAGCACAGTCTAAAAAGTCTCTGCTCCTCCATCTACAAAACCGAACGGTTCTTGTTCCCCCTACCACACTTAAAGGTCTTCTGCCTTCCGACGGACTGCGATGCCCACATTACAGAAAACCCAGGCAAGTGGTGGGGGAGGGGTGACGGAAAAAGCGCCCGGATGCAGAAAGCTACCCTATGTTTGCTCTGTTCCTCCTGACTGGCGGCACTAATTTTAACCACGTAAACTAGCTTCCAAAACGAAAAAACAAAACAAAACAAAAAAAAACCCGCCTCAGTCCTCATTATCGTGTGCAGGTATAATCTGATCGAATAAGTACCGGAGGGAGCACCCACAGATGCCTCCGGAGCCAAGAATGATGAGGCAATCGAGCTGTGGCGCAGAGAACGTGACCTTGTTTTCTGGGCCAGGCCTGTCTTGTGGCGCCACCCCCTACCCCCAACACAAACACATACTTCTAATTCTTATGGAATAAAAGAAAGGATCCACTGGTTTCTGAATCCTTCCCTCCCAAACCCAATGTTATAAGAGCCAAAGTCAGCGTAAGGGAGAAGCACCTAAGGCAGAAATGGATGGACGCAAATCTCATTGCATCAATTTATTTCCAGAACCATTTCCCTGGGATCTTAAAGGGAACAAGTGCAGGGTCCTCTCACAAAACGGCCACATTCTGAACACATCTCAACCTGCACAGCCTCTGAAGACTGCTGAGTCACTCAAACGTCGGCTCCCAAGATGCGGTCAGCGCTAAAGATGTAGGTCCCTGGGTAGATGGGTTTTCAAAGATCTGCAGTGAGAACACCCATTCCATCGGCTCTTCCAGCAGTGAAGGGCGTTCAGGGATCAGTCATCATAGAGACCACCCTTTTTCCTGAGCCTTAGGGCAGCCATCACGACTCCCCCGCTCCCCACAACCCCCGCTCATCCCCTTCCCTCCCTCTCCCCGGTCCCCATTACACTCACAGGGACCCTGTCCGGATATTTCTTCCGGATCTTTTCTCCTTCCTTTTTCCGATACTCAAAGGGATGGTCCTCTTTGTACTGGAACTTCATGATGGACCGCAGGGTTTCTAAGATCCCCGGACGGGGCCTGCCTTTCTCACTGATGGTTGCGTCTCTCCCGTCTCCCCTCCCTCTGCCAAATTTCGGGGGGGTATAAGAACCGCCTCAGAAGTGTCAGCTCCGATCGCAACGCGGCTTGGCTGAGCTCTCAGAAGGGATGTCGGACCCCCCGGAGCAGGACAGAGTAGGTCAGCTAGAGAAATCCCAGCGGCTTTTCCCGAGAGCTGGGAGCACAAAAACAACACGGCGGCGCGTTGGCATTGTGACGTCATGCCGTCCCGCCTCCCCACCCCGCCCCCCAGCGTTTGGACCGCGCCGCGTGGGGGGAAGGGCGGAACACGATCTATTTTCGAGAAGTTGTCTTTCAATCTAAACTGTCTTGTGTCTAGTTTGGTGCAGACAAGAACATTTTTTTTACCTCGAATTTTGTTGTTGCTGTGACATTAAAACAGTTTTGAACGCAAAAAGTACATTCTAAAGATACGTTCTTCCCTCTTTCTCGCTGTTTCTTGGTTTGATCCAAAAACAAACACAGAGGGCGAAATTCTAGCTTTTTCTTGATCCTCGGGATCTGGAATCTAGGGAAGGAGGGATGGGGGTCCTGTAATTCCTTTGGCCGGTACTGAACTGCCCCGTGCTTGCATTTTGATCTTTCTTCCTTCAGTCGCGCCGCCAGATCCCGGGGTATTAGGCTGTCTCCCTTCGACCCTGACCCCACCTTCACCACGCTGGCGTCATTTTGTTTGGGTCCTTGCCGCAATTTGCTCCTACAGCAGCAGCAAAAACAAAGCATGACTCAGGAATTCGAGGAGATGCGTACTGTGAAGGGCAAGCGATGTAATCTAGGTCCGGAGAAGTGATGTCAGTCATGACTGCTTAGGGCTTCGCTCGTGTTCCAATATAGAAATGATTCACTTTCTCCTAACTCAAAAGTTGGGCCTGCCTTCTGTAAAAGAAAATAGCAGGCAATTCAAGTGGTTAACTCAGTAGTTCTTAAACATTTCTGTTTTTATTCTGCAGAAATTCACTAGAGGATGATACTACCTGTTAAGTATCCCTAAGGTGAAAATAAAGTGCCACCGGAAGGGCTGGTGGGCTAAGTAACATTGTCACTTCCCTCTGGTCCTCTCTTCTCCCTACTAAGAATCTAAAGCCCTTCCAACCACTGCTAATGGCAAGGATTACAGGGACTTTTAGGGAGAGGGCAGGGAAAACGGTAAAAGATACAGAAGGGAGAGGAAGGTCACCTTTGCTCTGATCCAGTCCAGGGAGCTCTGAAATACCGAAGTACTTCACAACCAGTTGAGAAAGATAATTGTGATGAAGATTAGTATTTTGAGGGTGTGGTTCTCTGATCCAATCATAGCTAGTTAAAATGCTGATTTTAACCTTTATTTTAAAAAAATTCCTAAGCACAATGGCAATTTACATATGAAAAATGGTTTGAAGGTAAAATTTCAGTTAATATTTTTAACTCAAAGTTTTTTAAAATGCTTATCTTAGAATGCACAATTTGGTATCTTTCCAAAGTTTGCTCTCTACCTTTCTTATCAGCATAACATTTAACTATTATGCAAATAATAATCTTATAAATTAACACATTTAATCAGATAAAATGTCCAATATTCATTTTTTTAACCAGAGATAAAATACCATATTAAAAATCTCACACTTCAGGAATTCTCATTCATTACTGAGAGGAATGGAAAATGGCAGAGCCACTTTGGAAGACAGTTTGGTGGTTTCTTAGAAAACAACATTCTTGGGTGCCTGAGTGGCTCAGTGGTTTAGCCTGTGCCTTCAGCTCAGGTCATGATCCCAGAGTCCAGAGATCAAGACCTGCAATGGGCTCCCTGCTCCGTGGGAGTCTGCTTCTCCCTCTCTCACTCCTGCTGCTTGTGTTCCCTCTCTGGCTGTGTTTTTCTCTGTCAAATAAATAAAAAAAATCTTAAAAAAAAAAAAAAAGAAAACCAAATATTCTTGGGGTGCCTGGGTGGCTCAGTTGGTTGAGCGACTGACTGTCTTCCACTCAGGTCATGATCCAGGAGTTCCAGGATCAAGTCTCACATCTCACTCCCTGCTCAGCAGGGAGGGGTTGGGGGGATGGAGAAAATAGGTGAAAGGGATTAAGAGGTAGAAACTTCCAATTATAAAATAAATAAGTCACAGGGATGAGAAGTACAGCATTGGGAATAGAATCAATAATGCTGTAATAATGGTTATGATGGGGTTCCTGGGTGGTTCAGTTGGTTAAGTATCCAACTCTTGATTTCAACTCAGGTCATGATCTCAAGGTGGTTAAGACTGAGCCCCATGTCCGACTCCATGCTGGGCATGGAGCCTGCTTAGGATTCTCTCTCTTGCTCTTCCTCTGGCCCCCACTCTCTCTCCTTCAAAATAATAATGATAATAATAATAATATTGTAATAATGTTGTATGGTGACAGGTGGTGACTGTACTTAATGTGATGAGTACTGTGTAATGCATAGAATTGTCAAATCACTATGTTGTACCCCCTGAAACTAACATTGTATGTCAACTAAACTTTAATAAAAAATAAACTAATAAAAATAAACTAATGCATAAAGCCAAAATTTCAATGTATTGATCTCAAATGGGAAATACAATAATGAGGTTCAGCAACTCATAACCATCTGCCAAATTTATTAGATAAGCTTGGAATTTAAACAAAGGAGTTAGCGAATTTGAATTTTTAAATAAACTGCCATCTGTGAAACAGTGCCAGCTACCATCAGGATAAGCCTGGTTGGCTCCAAGATCAGGAATTTTTCTTGCCCCAGGACTCTGCATAGGTGGATTTTCCTTCATAATAATTTGAATGTGCTCACTTTGTTCTGTCCCAGGTGTCACTATGTTAGTTTAGTTTTATTGAAAAACAAAAGTCAACTGAGTACATTTTAAAATATCATTGGTGGGACACCTGGGTGGCTCAGTCAGTTAAGCAGCTGCCTTTGGCTCAGGTGGTGATCCCTGCGTCCTGGGATTGAGTTCCACCTGGGCTCCTTGTTCAGTGGGGAGCCTGCTTCTGTCTCTGCCTGCCACTCCCCCTGCTTGTTCTCTCTCTCTCTGACAAATAAATAAGTAAAATCTTTTAAAAATAATAATAATAAGATCTTATTGGCTTTTTACAATGATCCCTGAATTGGGCAGCATCCTATCTACTAGATAGAAGGGAGCTCTGAAGATCTACAAAATGAAAGACTTTTTTTTAAAAGGATTTACTTTTTTATTTTAAAAAGAAAAAAGAGAGATGGCATGCCTAAGCAGGAGGGGCAGAGGGAAAAGGAGAGAGAATCTCAAGCAGAATCCACGATGAGTACGGTGTCCTCCACGGGGCTTGATCTCACGACCCTGATAGCATGACCTGAGCTGAAACCAAGAGTCAAAAGCTTAATTAACCACTTCACCACCCAGGCACCCCGTAAATGAAAGACGTTTATAGGCAGAAGAGGGTGGGACATAAAAGTTACTAGAAAGAGTGAATTGTTTGAGACAGGGTCACTTTCCTTTAAGGGACGTTTATGAATCAGACCAAAGCTATCTTGGACAAATCTGCCATGGTGATGCTCTGTGACTCAAAGCCTTCTTAAGCATGCCCCTTCTTTCCTTTCGCTTAACCACAGTCTAAAGTACAGCCCTGGGGCATAACATCCTTGATCTGCTTTGGAGATGCACTATTCTCAAGGCTTTTCCTCCAGGATGGCCTCCCAGCACGGAGTCCCCTGTCCCTAGGGCTTATAGAAGACAGGTTTTCGGGAGGTGAGATTGTGGAATGTACTACTCATCTTGTGGTTGACTAAGACCTTTTTTCTTTATAGAGTCTCACCACGGGTCTTTCACATAGTGCCTGCAAGTTAGGTAAGGCTTTTTCCATGGCAGACAAAGGCTCTCTGAGCAAATTTCCCAAAAGAAATCAGAAGAAAGTGCATGGCCTTTGAAACCTCATCTTCTAAGCTCTGATGTGACACTTCTGCCTCATTCTACTATTCAAAGCAGTCACAATGTCCTTTCCAGAGTTAGAGGGAGAGAAAAATAGTACCCTCCTCAGATGGAAGAAGTGTTAAAGAATTTATAGTCATGTTTTTAAACCATTGATATACGCAAACCCATTTTTAATTAGTCCTAAAATTGTTCTCGAAAGAGAGACAGAGACAGAGAAAGAAAGCTCACTGATGCCAGAAGAACTACAATAAAGCATATTTCATTGCATCAGTTCTCTTCTTAATATCATTCAGTGGCCAGAGATCCTCCATAGTCTTTGGGAAAAGTGAAAATTCCTTAGAAAAATTGAGTATTTAGGATCTGGCTACTGTTTCTCCCTCTGGCCTCTCATTCACCCATGCCCTATTTTGCCCTCTCTGTTCCAGGTATGCAGACTTATTTACTTAAACTACTTCTTTCTCTATACTGCCTTTGTTTCTGGCCATATTCTCAAAGTTCTTCCTATCTTTTTCTGTCTACTTCCTATAAGTCATTCAAGGTTTAGTTCAGTCATCACCTCCCCCAGGAAACTTTTTCATCTTACTTGCCTTGGTTCTATAACTCTTCAACGCACTTCCAAAGCACTGTGTTCTTAGTATTTGTAATGATGTTCATTCGCTAACACAATGCCCATTACTATTGCTTTGGGGGGCATGTACAGGATTTTGGGGACCTCCCCCTCCCACACTAATAACACATAGTTCCTCTAGTGGGGTCCACTAATCTTGACAGCCTTTGTTATTTAGAAAGCCCCGTGACTAACACAAGACTAATCAGAATCTTTCCTTAAAATTTCTCACATGGAAACTAAGGAGAGTGTTAAAAAACAAACTTCAAAAGAGTAAATTTGAAGATATAGTTGACTTTATTTGATGATTTATGAATTATTAGGCAGCATCCCATCCCATTTTAGCAGATAGAAAGGAGCTCCAAGGAGCTGTACAAAATAGAAGGTTTTATAGGCAGAAGGAAGAAGAAAAAGAAAGTTTCTTGCAAAGAGGGGTTAGTGTAGTCAAGGTCACCTTCCTTTGGGAAATGGTGGAGGGGGTTGTCTATCAGGCAGATAACCTCACTAGTGCTAACCAGGTAGTTCCAGATTGACTGGTCAAAGGTCATATTCCTGAGAGAAGATGAAACTGCATTAGGTTAGGTAATAAGTCTAAGTGATGTGGGCTTAGCACAAGGGACTTCAGTTGGGGCTTGTCTCTCTCTCTCTTTTTTAAGATTTTATTTATTTTGGGGTGCCTGGGTGGCTCAGTTGGTTAAGCGACTGCCTTCAGCTCAGATCATGATCCCGGAGACCCGGGATCGAGTCCCACATCGGGCTCCCTGCTCAGCAGGAAGCCTGCTTCTCCCTCTCTCACTCCCCCTGCTTGTGTTCCCTCTCTGGCTGTGTTTCTCTCTGTCAAATAAATAAAATCTTAAACAAACAAAAAAAAGATTTAATTTATTTGTCAGAGAAAGAGAGCACAAGCAGGGGGAGCAGCAGGCAGAGACAGAAGCAGGCTCCCCACTGAACAGGAGCCCGATGTGGGACTCAATCCCAGAATCCAAGGATCATGACCTGAGCCGAAGGCATGCATTTAACTAATTGAGCCACCCAGGGATGCCGGGCTTGTGTCTTTTTTAACGAAGTAAGCTTCTCTGGTGATGAAGTTGGATGATATAAGATCAGAGGCTTACAGTAGCCATCGTTTTACTTTCATGCACTCCAAATGTAACAGTCAGGGATAAGACAAAGAAAATCACATTCAGAGAAGAAAGATATATAAGTAGGGATATAGAGAGATAAATACAGTGCTAGAAGGAGTCTCAATGGCATTTAAATCCTTAGCTTCAGGTAGTCTCTCCCAGTAGACTCTGTGCTACTTGATGGCATGTTACTGCTGCCCAGTGAACTAGGGAGACCCAAGCCCTGGGGCCATGACCCCACCCATCCCAAAGATGTCATGGAAGATTCTTGGTCATATCACAAGAAAGAGTTCAAGGACAGACACAGCAGTTAAGAAGCTAAAAAATAATAAAATTTACCAAAGCAAAAGTACACTCTTGAGATGTGAGAACAGGTGAGTTCAAGAGAGAGAGCAAGAAAAAGCTGAGTACCCCATGTTTGGGGTCTATGTATTATTGGCAGTTGTTAACAAAGGGGTGGAATACTCATTACTTGGGGCAAGGATTTCTCGGAAGAAGAGTTTTGCACCTTTTCTCCCTCATTTGGTCAATGGCATCTGCCATCTTGGACCTGTCTAGTTTGATCCTGCTCCTTGTGGAGTGCTAACTTTCCTGACCGCTGGTCAGGCTTCCTCTATGCTGGCCTCCAGTTATCCCATTAGGACTGAAATAACTGCTGCCTACTATAACATTACTTGTGTTTATATCCTGAGTGTTTTGGATACAAAAAGAAGACAAAAAATGTGGAGTATGTCATAATCACAAAGAACAAAGGGTAGATTTTAAAATTTAGGATAGTGGGCTAGAAACAATATATTTGCTTTTGCTGTCTCTTGAAACTTTCCTAAAGCAACAATGACATGGATTGAATGATATCCCCTCAAAAGATGTTGAATTTCTAGCCCCCAGTATCCACGAATGTGACTTTGGAATAAGGTCTTTGTAGATGATCAAATTAAGATGAGGCCATTAAGGTAGGCCTTAATCCAATATGACTGCTGTTATTCTTTTTTTTTTTTTTAAAGATTTTATTTATTTATTTGACAGAGAGAAACACAGCTAGAGAGGGAACACAAGCAGGGGGAGTGAGAGAGGGAGAAGCAGGCTTCCCGCCGAGCAGGGAGCCCGATGTGGGGCTCGGTCCTGGGTCTCCGGGATCATGACCTGAGCCGAAGGCAGTCACTTAACCAACTGAGCCACCCAGGCACCCCGATTGCTGTCATTCTTAACGAGAAAAATTTAAATATAGGGACAGACATGCATAAAGGAAAAAGTATGTGAAGTCACAGGAATGATGCCATCTGCAAGCCAAAATGCAGGAGTCTACCAGAAGTTTTTCTCGTAACCCTCAAAAGGAAACAGCTGTACCTATACCCTGATTTCAGACATCTGGCCTCCAGAACTTAGAGACAATATTTTTCTGTTGTTTAAGCCATCCAGTTTGTGGTACTTAGCTATGGAAGTCTGTGATATTGTGATTTATAATAGTAAATATATATTTGGTCTTTTAACTAGTTCCTGTCAGAGCTCCTAAAAACCCTTGGAATTACCTAAGTGAGGAAAGCAATAAAGGTGTATTTTGTGGTCTGAATGAGTGGCTTTTGGAATTCCCCTAAGAATGGGGGTTGGTCACCAGAGGGATTAAAGAATTGGAAACCCCCCACTTCCAAGAGAGAAGAAAGGGGCTGGAAATTGAGTTCAGTCACCAATGGCCAATGACTTGATCAGTTGTTCTTATGTAATGAAGAATCCATAAAATCCCAAAAGGACAGTGTTCTCAGAGCCCCTGGGTTGGCTTAGCTCATGGATGTCCTGGGTGAGTGGCATGCTTGGAAAGAACATGGAAGCTCTGCACCTCATTCCACCTACCTTCCCCTTGCATCACTTCCATAAGTAGAATGTTTCTCTAACCTGTGTGACCCACTGGGGCAAATTAATCACCCAAGGAGGAGAGCTTCAGAACCTTCGAACTATAGAAACTTAGGTGGCAATCTAGATTCGCAGTTGGCATCTGAAGTCAGGGGTGAGGGGAGTGGTCTTATAGGACTGAGCCCTTAACCTGTGGGATCTGACATCATTTTCCAGGTAGATAGAATAAAACTGTAAGAAACTTGGGGATATGAGAGACTCCATTTTGAGAAAAGCTCCATTCTCCTTTCCAAAACAAATGGCTAATGAATTCTTGAACTGGGCCAAAAGACTCTTGAACTGGGCCAGAAGCAACAATTCTTTTACAAGGAATTGTTTTTAAAAGTCAATAGGACAAGAGTTATCTTGATGGTAGGACTTGATTGCAGACTTTCTGAAGAGAAGATATTTAGCTAACACATACCAGGAATGATTTCACTTAATGCCAACAGAAAAGTCAATCAATGTATAAACAAAATTTCACCCTGTTAGTGCCAATTGGCATTTTACTTTTCTCTTTTAATCCAGGTCATATAATTGCTCCCTTTCCTCTTTCTCATAAAAATCCATTGCTTTTATAACTGGACCAATGTGAGTTTGTTCTTCGGTGAGTGAGATACTTCAGATGAGTTGTGCCACAAAATAAAGTTTCCTTGTAGCACATGAGGAGATGGTAAGGAATAATTTCCAAAGACTGTGACTCCCTCACAAGGATGAATGGATTCCTTTTATTTAAGGTTAGGATGAATAGTCAGATAAGGAAGCCATATGTAGAGGCCAGCATAAGGTCACACATGTGCCTTAAGGAAACATGCCTCTACATACATTGTATGTTATGTAAATGAGGCTGAGGCACATCCTTGTATGGAGATTTTATTTTTTCACTTTTTATTTTATTATTATATTTTTATTATTATAATGATGTAAAGGCAATTCTCAGTCATTCCAGGCGTTACTCCATGGTCCATCTGTGCGGCTACAAGTTTAGCTCAAAAGGTCTGGAATCAGGCCCTGTATCCGGCTCTCTGCTCAGCAGGGAGCTTGTTCCCCCTCCCTCTCTGCCTGCCTCTCTGTCTATTTGTGATCTCTCTCTCTCTGTCAAATAAATAAATAAAATATTTTTTTTAAATTTCTTAAAAAAAAAACAACTGAGAAAGAGCAGTCCAGGCATTTCTGCCCCCAGGCTACCTTCCTTGCCCCATACCACCATGTGATTAGTCCCTGTACAGACTGGAGATTTACTCCTTGTACAGGATAAACAAGGTCTATGAACTGTGGCATTAGGGGAAAGTGGACTCAATCCAAGATGGCACACTGAAAACAAAAGAGGGGCCGGGGGAATTCAAAATTTACACACTTGAATCCCTTACCTTCTTCCTCCTAATCTGTGCCCAGAATTCTAGCAGCCAAGATGAGTTTGCATGCATACAGAATTTCAAATGAGCTTTTTAGTGCCCTGTTCTGTTCTTTTCTTAAGATTTTATTTATTTATTTGACAGAGAGAGATGGAGGCCCGAATGTCTCCTGCACCCCTGGAGCTCCCTGCTTAGTGGAGAGTCTGCTTCACCCTCTCCCTCTGCCCCTTCTGCTGCTTGTGTGCACTCCCTCTCAAAAAAAAAAAAATCTTTACAATCCTAAGAGAAGTTATTTTCTTCCTAGAATTTTAGGCTAAACTATTACTTAAGCATGAGGGTAGCACAAGACAAAACTTAGGCATGGAAGGTCTCCAGAAATGTGCTTCTTCTGTATCTGTTTTAAGAAAGCATTCCCAAAATGAGGACGTAAACTAAGAAAGGAAAAGACATGGGATGCAAGAAATTGGATTTAACACAAGAGATAAAGATAATCTGCAAAATAGTAAAAGTTAATACTTAGTGATGTATAACATGCATGTTTTATATATAGTATGTGGCCATGTATTAACTCCATAATCCTCACAAAATAATATAATGTATATGTACTCATGTCATTATTTTACAGGTGAAGAAATTGAAGCATAGAATGATTGACTATAACCAGAGCCAGAATTTTAACCCATAAAGCTTGATTTCAAGCATTTAACCATTTATAGTCACTTTCCTGCTTCCCAATATACTCATTTAATCGAAAATTATGATGAAACTGTATTTAGAAGATGAAGGAGGACACAAGACATGTTCTAAGGTGTCCTGGTAACCAAGATGGAGATGATGATGAAAGAGAGCTAAACTTTCATCTTCCTTAATGGCAAGTCAATGAATGCATGAAACTCTGAACTGAAAATAAAAATCAAGAACAGCAACATATATGCATAGTATCTGGAGAAATGTAGGTTTAAATAGATCAGCTATGACTACTACAAGTAGGGAGTCAACAATAGTGATGGTGCAGAGGTCCTGTTTTCCTTCCTAAGCCTTATAGAGCTATCTGACTTTTTAATCGTATGGAAGTCTATATTTAATTAAAAAGAATAAAGCTTAAATTAAAAAAAATAAGAGCATCAGGGTTTTCAGTTTGGAGTTTGGGGTCAAAGTAATTTGAGTATAAAACAGTTCCGTCAACTCAGCTCTCTGCAGGGAATACCACTTCTTTGCCACTCAGCCTCCAAAGCTGATAATTAATGAATTAAGTGCTGCAATTTAGGCATTCAAATAGTTATGATTACTTGCCAATTATTTGACTCCTGATGGACTTTTGTCCCCTTTGAATTGAATTTCCATTATCTACTTTGGTATGTATTAAGTTGGATTTATGCCCCTTTTGGAAGAGGAAAGGGGCAATGCTCAGCTTTACCACCTATAGTAATTAGTATTAGCATCATGGAGGAAAGCAGGTTCTAAGTTTAGTGTTAAGAAAGGAGTACAGGAGATGACCCATATAGGCAAGTCTGACATACAAAGTGGGACTCGGGGAAGGTCTAGACCTTTGGAACATTGATAACATTTGTCAATTAAGGACCACAATAACTAAAGGGCAACAGAAACAATTAAAGGATAAGTACTGAAAAAGAAAAAAAAAAAAGAAAAGAGAAAAAAAGTACCGAGAAGCTGAATTATAGAGAAGAGACATAATGTTTAGTTGGCCTTATTTCATAATTTTGCTTATAACTAACCTATTATGAAACACAGGGAAGAAGTATTATCTTTGGGGTAGTTCAGGACTATAATGGTCTCCTTGTCTTCCAGATCTCACCTCTTACTTATGCTCTATTGATAGTCGAAGCATTTTACAAGTTACATGATCTCTTTTCTCTCTTCAGAACTTTACAAAGGCTTTCATAGAATGCATGATAAAGATCAAAGTGCTTCAGTTCCCCTGTAATGCCTTCCATGCAAAGATGCTGACCTGTCCTTCCAGATTCATTCCCATTATATCACTCTTGGTATTTTTTTTTTAAGATTTTGTTTGTTTACTTGAGAGAGAGAGAGTGAGCGAGTAAACGAGAGAGAATGTGCATGAGCCAGCAGACAGGCAGGGAAGCAGAGTCCCCACTGAGCAGGATTCCTGATGCAGAACTTCATCCCAGGACCCTGGGATGATCATGACTTGAGCTGAAGGCAGATGCTTAACTGCATGAGACATCCAAGTGCCCTCACTTGGTATTTTTAACCTCTATGATTCACATTCTCATTTTTCCCCTTTATTCACAGACAAAAAGAAAAAGAAATGCTGTGTATTTGATATTCAAAATTTTATCATCTTGCAAGTTTCAACTCAAGTATTACCACGTCCACTATATCCTTTCTAAACTTTTAAGTTAAGAGGAATTTTGAGGTGGCAATAGTGCACTTATGGGTTAACTAAGGTGAAGGTGCCAAGAGAGACATTGGCCAACATCATTCAGAGACAGCAGGTAAAATATTTCCCACAATTGAACTCTCAGTGTATCTTGGACAATCCATAAATCACCATAATTGTTTTCCCAGTCAGTCTGCCAGCTCAAGGGCAAACTTCCCATCCTGGCCTCCTTGTTGCCTTTCAGACAATCTGCCCACCCAAGGAAAAGAAAACAAAACTTGCTATTTTCAGACTGCAATTTTTCTCCTCAACCTCTTAAATTTGTTACATAAATCCCGTTTTTGCTTTATTCCATACTCTCATATACAAGTATACTCTTTTTTAAAAAAATAAAGATTTTGTGTATTTATTTGAGAGAGAGAGGGAGCATGAGAGGGTAGAAGGTCAGAGGGAGAAGCAGACTCCCGTGGAGCTGGGAAGCTGATGCAGGACTTGATCCCGGGACTCCGGGACCATAACCTGAGCCGAAGGCAGTCGCCAAATCAACTGAGCCACCCAGGCGCCCACAAGTATACTCAATGTGTAAACTAATCATACCCTCAACCGCCTTATAGACCACACTTACAAGGCTAACTCAGTAAGATTCAAGACTGTAGTTCCTGACAGATGGATAGCAGAATCACCACTTCAAAATATGTTTCTTTGGCATAAGAATTATTCTAAACTGGTTATTTTTTTTAAAGCAGCAGACAGGAGAAATTCTAAAAACTGAATAGAAGTTTCATAAGGGACATTTACATTTATAAGGGAAATCTCCTTTTGTAAAGGGGTCTCCTTCTCTTTTCCAAGAAAAGGAGGATGACTAAATCTCTAGAAACTCTCAACAATGGAGAAAACCCTGATTTTAATCTGCATAACAACCATACTTTTGATTATCATGCTTTTCCGGATAACCTCTCATACCCCCCCAACCCCACCCAGTCTTTTTTTGTCTTTAGCTGGAGATGGTATTCAAGAGGATGACTTGGGCCATTGCAGGGAGTTACTCAATTTTCTTGGGTCTCTCCCATGTACACAGGAGATATATATGTTATTAAGTTTCCATTTTTCTCTTTTAATCTGCTCCCCCGCTGCCCCGAGGTGTCTCAGTCCAGAACCTAGAAAGGTAGAGGGAAAATGGTTTGTCCTTCACAGGCCACGGCAAGCCATCCTATACTGTTCTACTTGCCTCCAAACCACACATAAAACCAGTCAGTACAACTCAGTCAACCATTTCTCAGACCCATCCCCCACCCCTGGAAGGCAAACCTATGCTGCTCTTTTGTAAGTCAATTTATTCCACCGTTCAGGTCTCCCTCCTGTATTGGAAGCTTTGGGCTATCAGACTCAACTCCTCCCACTATGTAGGTAGAGACACCTTGTTTCAGATAGCGATATTCCACTAGACACTGCCCCTCACAGGAGTTGTAGTTTGGGCAAAAAACAAGCTTTGGGAAATGTGGGTGGGGTTTGTCCGGTGTAATCACCCCCAAAAAGCCCAAAGTAACCTGTGGAGAGTGGAGAGCACAGCTTCATCACCAGCCTACAGGTTTAATACATACTTGTGTCATCTGGGCTAAGAAAGAGGTAGGAGAGAATCTCTACTGCTCAAAATCAGAGGAAAGGGGCGTGTGGGTGTCTCTGTTGATTGAGCATCCAACTCTTGATTTCATCTCAGGTCATGATCTCAGGGTCATGATCTCAGGGTTGTGAGATGGAACCACACATAGGGCTCTGATCTCAGTACGGAGTCTGGTTATTCCTCTCCCTCTGTGCCTCACCTTGTTCACTCCCTATCTCTTACATAAATAAATGAATAAGATCTTTAAAAAAATAAAATCAGAGGAAAGATCTAGGGAAAGACCAAAATAACGTAGAATTTTGCTGACAAAAAGAAATAACTGTAGTCCTTGTTGCCACCACTTCCAAAGTTCCTTTTCAGACTCTCACCATCTTTAACTAGGATTTTTACAATATGCTCCTAGTTGAATGAAGACCTGACTTCCTAACACTTCACCCAACACCTCAAAATTTCACTGGAATATCTTTCTAAATATTGATCACATTATAAAATTCTCCCACTAATAAAACATTAAGTAGATCTCATTGTCTTCAAGTTCAGTATCTGAATTATTTAACTTAAGCCTTAAAAATATGGCATTTTTCTTTACTCATTAATCCCACTTTTTGCAATATATAATTTATTCTAAATTATTATATAACAAAGGAAGGAAGCCAGTAGAAAGTAAACAATTATAGAATAAGAAAAAGGAAGAAGAAGGAGAGTGATAGCGAAGGGGAAATAATTACTTCATTTACACCCATAAACAGTTGACCATTGAACAACAAGGGGGGAAGGGCTGGGGTGCTGACCCCCATGCAGTCCAAAATCCATGTATAACTATTGATTCCCTTCAAACTTAATTACAAATATCCTACTATTGACTGGAAGCCTTG
Organism: Spilogale gracilis; assembly: GCA_004023965.1. Lineage (NCBI taxonomy): Eukaryota > Metazoa > Chordata > Mammalia > Carnivora > Mephitidae > Spilogale > Spilogale gracilis. Next base: position 38,865 of record PITA01016758.1, read on the forward strand.
TCAATAACAAAAACAGTTGATGAACATGCATTTTCTATATTTCTAACATATATATATTAATATGCTACAATAAAGTGAGCTTGAGAAAAAAGGTTGTTAAGAACATCATAAGGACGGGGTGCCTGGGTGGCTCAATTGGTTAAGCAACTGCCTTCAGCGCAGGTCATGATCCCGGAGACCGGGGATCAAGCCCTGCATTGGGCTCCCTGCTCGGCAGGAAGCCTGCTTCTCCCTCTCTCACTCCTCTGCTTGTGTTCCCTCTCTTGCTGTGTTTCTCTCTGCCAAATAAATAAATAAAACCTTTTTTTAAAAAAATAAAATCATAAGGAAGCAAAAATACATTTACAGTATTATACCATATTAAAAAAAAATCCGGGCGCCTGGGTAGCTCAGTTGGTTAAGGGACTGCCTTCGGCTCAGGTCATGATCCTGGAGACCTGGGATCGAGTCCCACATTGGGCTTCCTGCTCGGCGGGAGGCCTGCTTCTCCCTCTCTCACTCCCCTGCTTGTGTTCCCTCTCTGGCTGTGTTTCTCTCTGTCAAATAAATTTAAAAAAAAAAATCTTAAAAAAAAAAAATCCATGCATAAGTGGATCCACATAATTCCAACTAGTGTTTGAGGGTCAACTGTATATTATTAAAGATAGCAAAGATAATTTTATTTAAGTAAAAAAAGTGAGTTTATTTGGGAACAGAGGAAGAATTACAATTCAGAACAGGAAGCTATAGTGAACTGTAGGTAGGTCCAAAGAGAAAGGGAAGGTCATTTTTTTTAGGTTTTAGGAGGAAACTAGGAATGGTCGTTTGAACAAGTTTATAGGAAGAATGAGAGTTGCTGTCTTGTTATCTGTGAGCAGTGGGTCGGCCAGGGGTCTCCCTTCCTCTTCTCACAATCGGAAGATGTAATGTCCTCCTTTGTGAAAATAATTATCTTTCCTTATTCCTGCTGGTTATGTAGGCAATAATGAGGGGTGGATGCTTGAGAGCTCCCCTTTCAGGACTTCTCAATTCCATTTGGAATTATTTCCACAATATAAATGGACATTTTATCTTGATGTGCTTCTAGCTTGTATCTTCCTCTCCAGACCCCACTGTTCCAGATAGGCGTATCCGGTAATCTCTGCCATTTCTAGTGGATTATTTTATAAGTATCATAAATTAAGAAGGCATAATATGAAATTTATTTTTCTTTTCTTTTTTACAAATTGAGACTTTCCTCGTTTAATCTCAAGGAAAACTTTGATTTTTCCCACTGGCCCATCTGAACTTTTTTTGCTGCTTTAGTGAAGTAGGCATTAACTTGGTGATTTAATTTGGTATACATTTTGTCATGAAATGCCTTCTCCCCATTTTATGAATCACTACCTTGCATTTTCCCCTAAATCTGGTTTTGTGCAATCTTCCCTAATCAACAGATAGCTACACCTTCCCTAATCCTGATCAACAGCTACATCTTCCATGCATTGGCTCACGTCAATGATCAAGGAGTTACTTTTCAGTCCTTTCGCTTACTACATTTCTCTACTCAATCCATCAGCAAATGCAGATGAATCTATCCCCAATGTATCTTCCAAATTCCTACATTTATTTCTAGTTCCATTTCTAACACCACCATGTCAGTCCACAGTCATGAACTACCCACAATTGCAGTTCCTAGCTACAATAACCTCTTGTCTATTCTTCCTCAATATATCCCATCTAGTATTCATGCTTTCATACTTGTCCTATTCTAGTCCATTCTTCTATAGCATCAAGAGTCATAGCCTCAAAATTCAAATTGCATCAGGGATGCGGGGGGAGGGGCTCAGTCAGCTAAGTATCTGCCTTTGGCTTAGGTCATTACCCCAAGCTCCTTGGATTCAGCCCTGTGTTGAGCCTCTTGCTTGATGGGGAACCTGTTTCTCTCTCTCCCTTACTCTACCACTCCCTCTGCTTGTGTATTCTCTCTCTCTCTCTCTCTCTCTCTCTCTCTCTCTCTCTCTCTCTCTCCCTCTGTCAAATGAATAACTAAAATCTTAAAAAAAAAAATTCAAATTGCGGGGCACCTGGGTGGCTCAGTTGGTTAAGTGACTGCCTTCGGCTCAGGCCATGATCCCGGAGAACCGGGATTGAGCCCCACATCGGGCTCCCTGCTCGGCGGGAAGCCTGCTTCTCCCTCTCTCACTCCCCCTGCTTGTGTCCCCTCTCTAGCTGTGTTTCTCTCTGTCAAATAAATAAATAAAATCTTAAAAAAAAAATTCAAATTGCATCAAGTGACTTACTCTTTAAAATTTTCCAATGGCTTCTCAATGTAAAATACAGTGTAGACACCTTGGCCCTAAGACTCCTTTCCCCTCTGACTTCATTTGCTCCAGTTCTCTCTTTAGCTTACTAGAATCAACTACTCTTTGTTCAGTTCCTCAAACTTATCAAACTTTCCCTCATCTTTGAAAATGTTCTTCCCTCACTCTGCCTATTCGAAGGGTTCTCTGCACTATTCATGATTGCTTTCCTTTTATTTTTGACTTTTTCTTAAGCTCTGTGAGGACCATGAGTCAGAGTCAATGACTGCCTTGCCCACTCCTTTATCCCCAGCTGCTTCTGCACTATTCCTGGTAGATAATTTTTTAAACAATACCTTGTGAACACAGAAACTGTTGATAAATGTAATTCAAAACCTAATTAAAAGTATTATACTGGGGAGGAGGAAGGACATCTGTTTCAATGAGACTGGAAAGAAGGAGGAAAAAGAAGGTGCTGGTCTTCAGGGACTTATAGCTTCAGGGTAGGAAGTTACCTGAAGGCTTGATTTCTTTTCTGAATGAGGACAAGTCTCCTCCCTAGAATTAATGAGTAGGTAAGGGGGTTTGGGGCTTGAAGGCAGCCATTGAAAAATTATTTTAAAGAATTTATTTATTTGAGAGGTAATGAGAGAGAGTACAAGTGGGAAGAGGGAGAGGGACAAGCAGACTCTGCACAGAGCCCGAGGTGGGGCTCAGTATCACTGCCCTGAGATCATGACCTGAGCCAAAATAAAGAGGCAGTTGCTCAACCAACTGAGCTAGCCAAGTGCTCCAGGAGCTGCTGAAATTTGAATAATAAAAGTAGAATTATGAAAGAGACTCTAGAAGAAAGGGTAGTTGGTTCAGGGGTGCTGGGGACCATGACCTTGTCATGACCTCTCTTAGTAGCATTGAGAGTTTTCTGCAGCATGGCTTGCAGCATAGGCTTTGAGGAGAAATCAGCTTCACTGAATCAAAGTTTAAAGTTTGAAGGATAGGCATAAGGAAAGTAAAAAGGCATTTAAAAAAATTGAGAACAGTGGTGAACGTGACAGCACTGATTAACAGAGATCTTAGATGGAGTAGAGAGAAAGAGGTGAAGCCAAATGGCTGCTTATATTCTAACAACATGGGAGGATTACAGGAATGCAAGTATCCAGGTGTCTCAGGACAGGAAGAGGCCAAGGGAAGAGGCGAGGGGGAGAGATCTCTTTAGAATAAGATGCTCACAGGAGGATTTCCTCCAAGATCTTTCTCTACCAAATGATGTCTTAACTTCTTCAAGACTGTGGTATCTTGAGGCACAGAGGAGCCTAGACTATCTGATGGAATGTGTGATAATGAAGTGATCCCTTTGGCCGCAGCAAAACAAGGCCATCACAGGGTCTATTAAGAATTCATGCATCTTAACAATTTCCAGAGGCAATTTGATAAATGACTCAGGATAAATTCAGATTACCAGCAGTTTATACTCAGAACATTTTCCCCCTTAGGCTGAGGGAGCTTTCCAAGAATGTATTTAATGAAGTGCTATACTAATCAGCCATTCCCTGGGTATGTGTCTCTATGAGTGCTGAAGCTAATTGCCAAATAAACGTGTTTTCTCAAATATTCCTTGTTTCTACACAGACCATTTTAAAAGGAATCACATATCTTTAGTTGCTAATCTTTTCTAAAAAATATTTTATTTATTTTACAGAAAGAAACACAGCCAGAGAGGTTACACAAGCAGGCGGAGTGAGAAAGGGAGAAGCAGGCTACCCACTGAGCAGGGAGCCCGATGCGGTGCTCCAGCCTGGGACTTGAGGATCATGACCTGAGCCGAAGGCAGATGGTTAACGACTGAGCCACCCAGGTGCCCCTCAACAAATCTTTATTGATGAAATAAAGTGACTTTCAGTGTGACTTAGCAATAACATAAAGGGCTGACTAGCCAAAGAACAAATGAGAATATAATTCTCAGTAGAATCCTAGCAGAAAGCGGAAAATTTTATGTCAATAGTAAGAGGATGAAATACGTGTGCATAATACTTTACAAATCTTGTCATTTATATTTAATTTATTTCATTCTTATAACAATCTTACTTCACAGGTGGGAAAACTGCTTTAGGGATTTTCAATGATTTAGCTAAGGTCACTGGCAAGTCATTTTTCCCTGATATGCTTCACTTCCTCAATTGTCCAGTAACAATACATTATATCCAGGATGTTGTCCTGGGAAGGATCCCCTCCAGGCTGAGTGGAGTTAGTTGCTCCAAGAACTGGAGAGGGGCGCGGACAGCCATTTCTACCATGCCTCCACTAGGTGGCAGTGAAGGCCACCCTACTGTAATGTGTTGCTAAAGAGAAAAGCAAAACAATGGTATTCTTTTTATAGACTTAGAAAAGACTGCGAATGCATGTATATGCCTGCCCAGGGGTGTGTGTGTGTGTGTGTGTGTGTGTGTGTGTGTGTGTGTGTGTGTGAAACTTGTTGCACTCTATGCGGTTTCTCACACTGCTAGTGGGTAGCACTAGAGTGAAAGAAAGACCTTGATTATTTGGCACTTTGATGCTATACTGTGTTTTCTTAGCCCATTTCTGCAAGGATGGATCATGATGGATCAAGGATGGTCCACTTAGGTATTACATGATGTCCAAGAGAATCATTGTCATTCAGCATAGAAGGGAATGTTCTCTCAAGAGGAAGAATTCATGACTTCAGTGCAGTAATGTCTGTGACTGTGCCTACACTACTGTCTTTCTTCTCAAGCGTATTATGATTTATTATTGTGTTATAGCTGGCAGAAGAAAAAAACACTTGCAATATCCTATGGGTAAAGGAACTCAATAACTAAAGGAATTCAAGATACTTTTGATGGCTTTCTTGGTTCGGTAGTAATCAGCATTGCTAGAGGTTTGCCCGGAGCCAGCCCCAGCAACCAGTAACCGTTAGTTGCAAACTTTGGCCACTGGTTAAAGAATTGGAGTTCCCAATTAGAGCATTCCATCTTAGAAAACAGATGTGACTGGAAATGATGGGTCGGAACAATCCTTTCCACTGAATAACGTTTAGTAGTGATCCTAAACCTTCCAAAAGTTAGGAAAAGACAAAAGTTGCATTTGTCTGTCTGTAGCAATGCTGGGGAAACCTCCACTCCATTTATAAGATCAGGGTTGCCATCAGTTTGAAGGGTGTTCTACTCGAGGAGACTCATCCCTTGAAGGCAGCTGCTTCTCTTCTGGCACGGGGGGTAGATCAGGTGCTTTCTGTCCACACCTTGCAACAGTGAAGCGACTCATGTGAAGAGCTTCTTCGTACCCTGGGAGGGTGTCCAGAGGGGAGGGCAGTTGGCCGAGGGGGCTGTGGGAGTGAGCCACAGCCAGGATTCTCCGAGCTGCGGGGCCAAATATTGACTGCAGGGCTAGGGAGGAAAGAAGGAATAGAGCTAAAGTAAAGGAGACATCCTCATAAATCAGGGACTTAAAACACACTTGATTTCCCTTTATTCCTAGCAAGTGTCCAAACCATGGTCACTCTTGGCCACAAATGTTATGAAAATTCTGTGAAGCTTGTTTGGAAACCAACTTTACTCAGCTGGAAGATCCTGTCTTCTCTGGGGTACTCAACTCATCTAAATTGTGTCCCCATATCTCACAACCTTGTCTTTCCCTTTTATGGACTTGGGACCCTTTATGCCAACCCACTGATAATGCAGACTCCTTAGCAATATTTATTTCTGTCTTATTTATCTTTTCTCAAAGGGAAATAAGTGAAGCAGGAAAGGTGAACAGCAACATATTCTCTTTTTAAAAGAAATTTCACAATATTGTGCCACCTGTTGTTCTGACTGGTCTTTCTTCTCTCATTCCAGGAAAGAATATAATATGAAGAAGAGAACAGAAGGGCATAAAGGAAAGCGTTTTCTAAATGTCAAGGTGATTTTAGGCTAACATTTAAGTGTATCAGTAGACACACTGCAGAACAAAGACTTGAAAGTACACATGACTGATTTCTTCAAAGATACAAAATAATATATAGGTAATAAAAAATACAGGTTCTCACAAAATCTAAGACATTTTTGAAAAAGGGATATACTCAGAGCTTAAAATAGTTTTATCAAAATAACTTTATAAAATGGGTAATTCTTCCTATAAGACATTTCCAATATTTTCTCCAATATTCTACTTCTTTCTTCACAAAAGAATAATCATTGGACCATTATTTAAGAACACACCATCAGTGAGAGGTCACCACACCATCAGGCTTCTGGAAATTAAAACAATCCTGAGTTTTAGAATCAATATTATTCAATTCATGTTTCTATATTGTTTCATCATTCTGATCATTCCTTTATTTTCCTCCTCCTCTTCTCCTTCTTCTTCTTCTTCTTCTTCTTCTTCTTC